>CABHPQ010154192.1:0-29223 GCA_902168405.1 Peromyscus aztecus | reverse complement strand
CTAGAGAGATGGCTCAGCCATTAAAGGCTAGGCTCACAACCAAAAATAAATTAAGAACTTGTGAGAAAAAGTTAATATAACCTTTTTGAATATACTTCTTAAAAGTAACTCAATGATCCTGGTTTATCATTGAAAATCATTCTTAGACTCAAACATCATTTACAAAAACTAAAACAAAGTATAATAAGCAAACTAAATAGGCCCAGTGAGCATTCATAACACAAATATATGAAAAACAAAAGTGTAGAAATAAGTACCTCATGGATTACACAGATACTAATTGTGGTTTCACATTTAGAATTTACAAATTATTGTAAATAAAAGGAAAACGTCCATGGATCAGGATGAAGTAGAAGGAATATTTAAATGAATGGTATTAACTGAATAACTGTCCTTTTAAATATTTTAATTAAATTCTTAAAATAATGAATTTCATGGAGATATTTTCTTGTACATATATCATTGTGTTTTACTTGTATTCATTTTCAAATATCCCTCTTTTGTCTGTCTTCATCCATCATTCCTTATCTCCCTAATCATGCATCTGCTTGTAAATATGCATTGTACACAAATGTATATTACAGGTATAAGAGAAAACATTCAATATTCTTCAGAGCATGGTTGATTTTGCTTAACACAATGATGATGCAATGAAACTTAAATACATGCCACTGGTATCACCCCTGAACACCTGTTTTTGAGAGTACAGACCTTAGAAGTCTGAAAGAGGGACAGACATGAAGCATCATATAAGAAATTATATAAAGTTCACTCCCAGAATGAAGGATTGAGCCCCAACATCCTTAAAGCTAACTGGGATATCAGAGTTAATAAAAATCATGATTTTTGAAAGAAAGATTGTAACTGAGCAGAAGTGAGGCAGATAGCAACATTCATGTGAAATATTCAGCAAAAAGCATTCAGAGAAAGTTTAATTATCCAAGAGACAAAACTGTAGCATGAATCTTAAAGAGTCTTATTAATAAGATCAAATCCAAGGCCAGTTATTGGGGTAAATGCTGGAAGGTCAGAGACACAGAATAAGCCACAGCTATCTCACCTTGCCGGATCCTCAGCTGGTCTTGCTTCCTCAGACTGGAAGCCTCTATGTCCTCATATCCGAATGACTCTCAGCTGAACTGCTGCTAGAAGCCTGAATGCTTAACCAGGCCAAATGCCTACCCAGGCCAAATGCCTCTCCAGGGCAAATGCCTCTCCAGGGCAAATGCCTCTCCAGGGCAAATGCCTCTAGTTTCTGGTCCTCACGCCTCTACCACCACTCCCTGGGATTGAAGGCTGGTTTACCGGGATTAAAGGCGTGTGTCACCATGCCTGGCCGTTTCCAATGTGGCCTTGAACTCACAGAGATCCAGAGGGATTTCTGTCTCTGGAATGCTAGGATTAAAGGCGTATGCTACCACTGCCTATCCTCATGTTTAATATAGTGGCTGTTCTGTCTCTGACCCCAGATAAGTTTACTAAGGTACACAATATTTTGGGGAACACAATACCACCACACAAAACCAAATGTGAACCTCTGAAAAAAGAAATTACAGGACTTGAGAGATGCCATTGATAAAATTATGACAGTTGAAATTTATGAACTCAGCAATAAGGGTTGACAGACAGTTCAAGCTGATTTCCAAAGAGCAAAATAAAAGACTTGAGAGGTAGAAAAGGTAGAAAAGATTAAAGAAGTTATCTAAGAAGATGAAGAATTTATCAATGATATATTTGAAGAACATTTAGAAGAACTATAGAATTGACATCTCTAGCGAGCAATAATCTACCTTATCCAAATATAATATTTGGAAAATTGACTTAGCCTTCTATATGATTTTGAACCTACTGATATCCACAGCAATATTAGAATTTTACATGGTAATGGTAAAATCACAATAAAACAAAAATATTACAAGTGTTATCCAATAAAAATTTTCCTCATTTTTTCTACTAAATATCAAAATATTGTAGCAGTATGATTTTAGTAAACTTTTTACTGTCTATGTTATGAATTATAATAAAAAATAAGAATAATAAAAAGCATTAGATCTGTGTGTATTGCATACACCATTGACCTCAGCATTTGTGAGACTGTGACAGAAAGGTAGCCATTAATCAAGTCCAGCATGGGCTACACAAAGAAAATTTCTCTCAACTACAACAGAATATATTTGAATTCCCCAACATCTGAATGCCAAGTTCAAGTGGAGAGCTACCTTGTAAAGACTTGGGTGCAAATACTTTTAGTTTAAGTCAGTGAAACTATAGAAAACATAAAGAAAGGGAAAAAGGTAATGGTTTTGAAAAATCAAATATAAAACCTTTTTCCTCACTTACTTGAGAATGTATAAAAAAGTTATTAATCAAAGCAAGGAAATAAGGCAAGCCAGATGAATAACTTTCTTCCTAAAAATAATATGAAGGAAAATAATAATAGTATAGATAATACAAAACCATTATGAATGGCTATAACTGCATATAATTTAAACAAATAGGATAATAAAAGAAAGCCTCTCCTTCCAATTTTTAAAAGTGATAAGAAGAAAATGACTGAAGGACAGAACAAATTGACTTACATGTAGAATAGAGTGGAGAGTGCTGGTAATGCTGTATTCTAATACCAGCTTTTAAAAATATTCGCATTTAAATACATGAAAATGCTCATGTAAAATGAAAATTAATTACAAGGAAAATTACCATTGTTTTTTTTTTCCTGTTTTTCCTAAGGAGTCAGAAATCAGATTAAATGATTCCTAAAGAAAAGCTCAAAATCCTTGTGCATGAATAAAGCCCATGGACCCCCTACCTTCATTATTTGAGGACAATAATAAATAATTTGCCAGTATGCTGCTTTTTGTGATACAGTGGTTGATTGCTAGTGCCCAGCCTTTTACTATTAAAATTGCTGAAATAATAAATTCTTGGTTTTTGTCCAGTAGTTCTTAGCATTGTACCATGAAACATATGATGGTAGAAAGAATTAAATTGTTTTAAATAATAATGACTAGGGCTCTAGTTCTGCCACAGAAAGTTCTTTCTGCTTAACCAGTCTTATGAATGGACCTGGGTTCAACCATGTGTGGTTATGCAGCACAGGTAACCAGCTACTTCTATTTGTTTAAAATATTTTCAATTGAAATAGAATTACACCACTTTCTCTCATCCCTTTCTTTCTCCCAGTCTCTCCAAAGCTTCCTCCTTCCAGCCCTTCCCATTCTTTCCTGCTTTCAAATTGATTGACTCTTTCTCTTTGAGTATATGACTGTTACCCAATGACTCTTGTTTAGTTGTTTGTGTGTGTATGCTTTTAGTGCATTTAACAACCAATAAGGGTACTCATCCCTGGGAGAGGTGAATTCCTCTTGCAGTCTTTAATTACCTTGTAGCTTTCTAGGAGTGAGACTCTGAATTTTTCCAGCTTCCAGGTTAACATATCATTGACAATGCCAGTGTTCCAGTCTTTTTACAAAGCCTTCCTGGGAAGAAACTGTTTCACCGCATGCTTTCCCAGTATTCTGAGACTCACGACCTTTACTCCCTGCTTTCTGCTGTTTTCCCTGGGACTGCGATAGATAAACTCTTCTACACGAAATTCCCCACAGTCCAGCGATCTCTACATTATGTCCAGTTGTATTTTTCTGTTATGGTCCCCATTGGTGTAAAGAGAGACTTCTTTGATGAGCAGTGATAGCTACACTTGCATGTGGGCATAAGAATAAGATGCATCCAGGAAGTTGGACCGGGTCCTGTGCTCAGTGCAGGAATTGGCTATTTGAAACCTGGGGCTTAGCAGAGACACTTGGCTCAGCCTGGGAGGAGGAGACTAGACCTGCCTGGACTGAGTCCACCAGGTTGATCTCAATCCTCGGGGGAGTCTTTGCCCTGGAGGAGATGAAAATGGGGGGTGGGCCGGGGGGAGGGGGGCGGGGTGGGAGGAGGGCGAACGGGGGAATCTATAGCTGATATGTAAAGTTGAATTATATTGTAAAATAAAATAAAATAAATTCCAACAAAAAAAGAATAAGATTTAGAATGTAGTATGGAAATATGCTGGTCTAGCAAAGAGATGATTGTAGATAGTTTTCTGTGACCTTGACCTCCATCACCCCAGGACGCTACCTAAGCTCTCAGTGTAGACATGATTTCTCTTTTGTTGAGTAGGCCTTAAGTTCAATTAGAGAACTGTTGTCTACCACTAATAAGTGATTGTCAATACTCAGCCTTTATGGATATCTTACCATGCTGGACATTGTTGCTGCTCACAGTTGTTGCAGCTGGGCAGAGCAGGGCTGGCGAGAAGGGGTCAGAGCATGCCTAAAATCCTGGATGTTCTCATCTGAGTATGGCAGGCGTTTGGCTGTTCCCCTGCCTTGCTCAAGCACCAACAGACCCAAGCAGGTAGACTTCCCTGGGTGCAGACATGCCCCGGTGCATGTAGCAACTGATAAGACATTATAAGCCTATGTAAAGGAAGTGTTTGGTGTTAAGGAACTAGACAAGGGAATACCAGAAGTCATACCCAGATGTACTATAGTTGATGCTTGTGGTCAAATAAAGCACAATATCATTAACCAAAGCCTATTAAATTTGAAACTGCAAAGGAAAACTGAGGCAATCAAATTATATAGCACAAATCTGAGAATGCTTTCTATACATTCTTCCATTGTCAATTACAGATGAGGTCACAGTTAAACATTGTAAGGAATTATTTCTATAGGGCAAGACATAGAATGTTGGGACCATGAATCCAAAGCAAAAGTTGTTATTTTCAAGGAGCAGGAATTAAGTTTAATAGGCTTAGTATTTGCAAACAATAATTCTTCACATTTTCCCCAAGCAGATTGAAACAAATGCTACAGGAAAATGAGAGTGAATGTAGAATTTAAAGCAGTCACTTAATTAGTAAATGGACAAACAGGAGACAGTTGGATATAGGTGTTCATGTGTACATCTCCACATTATGAGGAGACACATTTGATTCAGTAGACCATTCTTCTCCAGAAGTCTTGGAGAAAGCTGGAGAGGGATGCAGAAACTTAATGAACATTGCTATGTATTCCAAGAGTTGGTGTGCTTGAGAAAAAAAAACTGTGCATGAAAAGAGGAAAATATATACTCAAAATGTCAGGTATAGGTGACATTATATTGCAGAAACAGAATTCTCTTCTTCTAGAGAATATTGACAAGCTAATTGGGACATAAGTAGTTTCCGGGGAATGAGAAATGAGAAGATGTTTTTGTAAGTAATAATTCAAGTCTTTAAAGGATGATGCTCTATTTTCATTAAATGTTTCTCCCTTTCAGATATCAGAAACATAGAAATGGTGATTAGAGGAAACAGTCACTGTACTGAATGACCTTAGAGGAAGGTCCTGAGTTATTAGGTTACCTGAAAGCTGAAAAGCATACCTATCTTAATGCTTTTGTGAGAAGTGAGATGATGATAATATATTTAATATACTTATTAAAAGGGATATACCTAGGAATATGTAGGGCACAAATGTAAGTATATAATCTAGAATGATACTACTAACATTCTAAAATGATATCTATAGATTGGAAGACAGACTAGAAAGAGACAGACCATCCGATTAGAAAACTAGATATAGCCCCTGTGGGTGATGATGGTGCGAACTCTAACACAGTGGCAACAGCAATAAAGATGAAGACTGTGCTTTGACAGATTTTGGAGCAATGGAACTGATCAGACATTTTTAACTAATTAAATTTGAAAGTTGAAAAATTGAGTAAATTTCAGAAATGTTCTAATATTTTTTTCATTAAGTGTCTACAATATGCCAACCACTTAATTATTTGCAGCATATAAAGAAAAATATTGCCTCTTTGAGTAAGTCCACAATTTTGTTTAGAAGATAGTGACACTCTAAATATATATGAATAGAGGGAGTCTTGCTTGATTACATGTGAAAGGCAGCCCAGAAAGGATATAAGATTTTGCCAGAAGGACTCATTACATTTAAAGATCTTTCATAAAGAATGTTCTGGACTTAGTCCTAAAATAACTGAAGGATAAGCTAAACCTGTAATGGGTGGTTAATAGTCATTTGGAGGTACAGACATTAAAACTTGTATCTAGTTTGCAAGACAGGATTGCCAGTTTTTGATTTCTGAACTAAAAAAAAATGCTATTATTCTAGGTATAAAAAAAAGATGTGTTTTTTTGTACATGACAAGAGAATATGTTTTCTCTATTTGTATATATTATGTAATAAATGCTTTTGGGAGCAGTGTGGTCTAATTTAAGATCAGCATGTAAGTGCCTGTACAATGGGTTTCCATGAGGCAAAAATCCATGGAGATGGTCTCTCACTTGGCAAGAGCCAGTGGACTTCAGTACAGTGGTGAATACTGCTGGAACTGCATAGCCTGCATGCTCTCCTTTCTGTCATAATGTTGATGATTCTCTTGGTGGTTTTTAGTAGACAGTCATGCATGGGACAGATGTGATCATTCCTGGAAACCCCATTTTTTTCTCAAATTTTACCCTAAAATCCTTCAAGAACTAATGCTTCTCAGGTTTCTTTCCTTTTTTATATAATTTGATTTAATTTTACATATCAGCCACGATTTCCCTGTCCTCCCTCCTCCTGCCCCCGCTCCCGCACTGCCCCCAACTCACCCCCCATTCCCAACTCCTCCAGGGCAAGGACTCCCCTGGGGATTCAGCTCAACCTGGTAGATTCAGTCCAGGCAGGTCCAGTCCCCTCCTCCCAGGCTGAGCCAAGTGTCCCTGCATAGACCCCAGGTTCCAAACAGCCAGCTCATGCACAAGGACAGGTCCTGATCTCACTGCCTGGGGGCCTTCAAACCATTCAAGTTAATCAACTGTCTCACTTATCCAGAGGGCCTGATCCAGTGGGAGGCTCCTCAGCTATTGGTTCATAGTTCATGTGTTTCCACTAGTTTGGCTATTTGTCCCTGTGCTTTTTCCAATCTTGGTCTCAACAATTCTCGCTCATACAATCTCTCCTCTTTCTCCCCAATTGGATTCCTGGAGCTCCACCTGGGCCTGGCTGTTTCTTATCTGGAAATATGAGCTGTCACCACAGTCCCTGGGAACTGTTCTGATTCAATGTTGACAGGATCACAGGCAAGAAAAGTTAATGGGCAGTTAAAGAAATAGAAGCAAACTGTATGCAAGTGGTATATGGCAAATTACCCCTATTTCTGTAAATATGCATTAAGTTTTAAATGATAATGTTATTTGTGTGCCTATGTTAAGACAGGATGTGTCTGGGGTGGTATTTAGCCAAGTTAACAAAATGCTAAGTGTTGTATTGGCTTTAAAAGTTATTTTTGATATACAAATTGGAAGAAAATATTTTTGTATTTTCTGGAGATTAATCCCGAAGGGTGGAAAAAAATGTTTATTTTTAAAGTATAAATGAAGACTGCTTGAGCTATTCAGGGCCAAGCACCAATGTGAAACTCATCTGGTGTTGGACAATTCTCCCACCAATGCCCCTTCCCTGCCTCAGGACCTGAACCCCAGCATGTGGCGTGACCTGGGCAAAATACAAGATGGAGAAGATAACTATGCAGTAAAGATAATAAATACAATGTATTTAACCTCTATATTTAAATTATTATATTTTGGCAAATTTCATATATTAAATTTAAATTGATTTATGTTTAAGATTTGACATAAATGCTGTGGGAGAGGCTTATCACTTACTGATTATATCTAAGATTTAGTTCCTGAGATAAATGCCAAACCTGACACTGTTAACGGGCCAAGAACATGAGGCTAGATGGGTCCTATGTGGATAAAGAATACTATTGTTCTGAAAAATTGGCGTAGTGTTAAAATTATTACTGATGCTTATTGCTCTGCCCTGAGAGCACCGCATTTCCCAATCCCCTTCAAAACAGCGCTCCCTTACAGTAGATGGAAATTAATACAGAATCCCACAAAAGATCCATGTCCAAGAACAAGAGGTGTTGGAGAGTTCCTCCCCAATCAGGATCATCATATATCATACCACTGCCACTAATCCTGAGGCATCTTCCTCAGAGAAGACCTGGGAAGATTATAAAAGGTAGAAGTAGATGAGAATGCAAAGGATACATAGTTTCTGGACACAAAAAGACAGCTGCATGTATGAACCCATGGCAGTTGTGACATCATCCTACTCAAGACCTTTGCAAGCCTGAACCAGACAGAATTCCAGGATAGAGAAAGAAGGTGGGCATTGAATCCCACCCCTCACAGAGGCGCTATTGCATTTGATTGCTACTGCAAAGAACATTAGCTTTCTTTAAAGATGTGATCCCTGGAAGATAAATCACAACCCAGGGCAGGGACCACTCCTAAGACTTTTGTGCAATACAAATTGGACTGGAAGTATGAGTAGAGGGGGAAAAAAAGCTCAAAGATGAGTGGGTAGGAAAGGGAATATGGGAAGCATATGGGTTATGGAAAAAATTGTGAGGGATGAATTGAAGCATAAATCTAATTAATCTTATCAATAAAAACCAGGAGTCAGACATCAGGGTAAAATCTGAATGTTCAGAGAAACAGGAGAGCAGTCATAGTTGCTTCCTTCCTCTTCCATTTCTCCAGTCCAAAAACGCAGAAATCCTGTCTCCGCCCTGCCTTATCACCTCCTGTTCCTCTCTGTATAGGCCCCCAGGCCTCTATGGTTAACTAGTGGCTAGCTTTACCCTCTGACTCCCAGCCAACTTTATTTGTCAGAACATAAACAAATTATCACTCAAAAGAGATTATGTTCAAAACAAATTGTATGGAAATCTCTAAGTATTTAAAAAATACATCGTTTAAAATGATTTGGCATTGCACATCAGCAGAATTTTAACAACTGAGCAATTTTCCCATTTCCCTTTTCTAATTTATTCTGGAATGTCCAATATTGTTTTTATCTATATGTGGTTGTTTGAATGAGAATGGTCTTTGTAGGCTAATATTTGAATATTTTGGTGAAACTATTTGAGAGGAATTAGAAGTTTCACCTTCATTTGAGGTGTGTCACTGGGGGTGGGTTTTGACCTTTTAAAATCCCCTGCTAATCCCAGTTATGCTGTGGGATGTCCTGTATGCTGTGAATATATGTTGCTAAATAAATGATAAATAAAACGCTGATTGGTCAGTAGCCAGTCTGGAAGGATAGTGTAGGTGGGACAAGGAGAGAGGAGAATGCTGGATGAAAGAAGGCTGAGGAGAGAGACGCTGCCAGCCGCTGTGATGAGAAGCAACATGTTAAGATACCAGTAAGCCATGAGCCACGTGGAAATGTATAGATTAATAGAAATGGGTTAATTTAAGATATAAGAACAGCTAGCAAGAAGCCTGAGCCATTAGGCCATACAGTTTGTAAATAATGTAAGTCTCTGTGTGTTTGCTTGGGTCTGAGGGTCCCGGGAGCTGGGCAGGAACAGGATAACTTCAGCTACACAGTTAACTCTTTCTCTTCCTTGTGCATGTTATATCGCCATGTAAACTCTCAGCTACTGTTCCATTGCTGTGCCTGTTTGCTTTCTACCATTCAAGCAATCTCCCATGGGTTCATGATAGTCATGGAATCTAACCCTCTGGAACTAAGAGCCCCTAAATTAAATGTTGCCTGAATGTGTTGTTTTATTAAGGCAATATAAAAATAATAAAGCGTATAAATATTCATGCCATTCTTGAATGCTTATTATATATTAGGTTCTGTTTTAATTACATGTATGATTTTTTTCTCTTTAAGAAGTGAGGCAGGCCAGGCAGTAGTGGTGCAAACCTTTAGTCCCAGCACTTGGGAGGCAGAGGCAAGTGGATCTTTGTGAGTTCGAGGCCAGCCTGGTCTCCAAAGAGAGTTCCAGGAAAGGCACAAAGCTACACAGAGAAACCCTGTCTTGAAAAGACAAAAATAAATAAATAAATAAATAAAAAATAAAAAAAATAAAAAAAAAGAAGTGAGGTAGAAGGAAGGGAAGGAGAAAAAGTGAGAGACAGAAATGGAAGGAGAGAACAAAACATGTATGTAGTTCATTAGCATTGTCATAACACTAAGTTTGAGGATGGCCCTGCTTTTCTCACTTTTAATATATAATAGATGCTATTGAAATACATATTTTGAAAAATATTCAAAGAGAAGTATACCCTTTGCTCTCTAGTATATTTCTATTATCTTTCCCATTGCAACAGACTCAATCTTTACAGTGTTCAGAGAACGAAAAGCCTTCTCGTAATTTTCATTCCAAAGCCTGAAATTCTGGCTCTATTTTCTTTGTTCACCATCTATTTCTACTCCCTCTATCTAATTTATTTTATGTTTCCTCTCTGCCACTTATATTCTGACCACAAGGATATAAAATCCACTTGTGCTTTCACTTTTCTAACTAGTATTTCCCCGGTTCCACTACTTATAATATATTATCCCTGTATGCTTGGGTGAGGATTTGAAGACAAATCAGTCTATAACAGCATATTCGTTAGAGATCTTGAGGCAAGAAAAAGAAACCAGTGAACATTTATGGGTTAAAATTTATATTATTCCCAACACAATTATAACAGTGCTATGCAAAAACTTCTGGAAATAAAACTCTTTTATACTTTGAGGATTCAGTGTCCAGGGCATTCACCACGTTAAAATTGTCTGACTGTAGAAAGTTGTTAATAAATCCCTGAAGGTATCTTCCATATTCTGGGAAACTGAGCACATACAATAGCAAGCAGGATAATTCTATCTAGTTCCAGTAATTGCACCAATTTGTGTGAAAGATAGAAATGTGCCCTTTACTCTAAGAAAAATGAAATTGAACATCCTTATCCAGTGCCTGCAGCCAATTGACTTTGTTCTGGGGAGATCTTTACAACATTTCACATTGCCCCAAGTTATCAGCAATGTCCACTTTACTTTTTTAAGTGTTTAGTCTTTTTCTTACACGTTTTCAGCCAAATCCCTTCATCATTTTGAATTTAACAAGCATTTCTTCCACCGCAAGAATATTCTAGGCACAATACCTGCTTCTATGAATACTTATACAAAGAGAGACCTTGCACTGAATTCAATGAACTTATGCTCTTTTTCACATGTAAATACATATTGGGCACAACATAAAATAGGTGACTTAGGATTATTGAGTAAGTTCCAGGAATAACTCCAGGAGATGGGAAAGGGATACACAGTACTGATGCTTCCAAAGTCTTTACACTTGTGTGGGATGATGAAGAGAAGACCATCACAAGAAGGTGACACGGAGAATAAGAAGATAGAAATAAAAACACAAGTCAGACCAAAAGAGAAAGCATTGTATCTCCATCTTGAGAGATTGTTGAGTTTTAGAGCAAACATATTCTCCTCAGTTCTTAGGCATTTTAATTGCTCCCAACACTTTAAATACACTCTACTTCCCAGATGACTTTCATTAATAATGTTCCTTTTTATAGAGGAAAATGAGTAAATAAAAACCTTTTTTGAAATTCTATGTAGTCTGTCATTCTTTTCCTGAAATCATTTAAATGTATTTATAAATATTATCTACTAGACAACAGTCAACGTATGTGTTTCTTAATATTGGGTTTTGGAACACACACGTATCGCAAATAATACAGTGCAGTCATTGCTAACGTGGTGCTTTCTATATGGTTTACAAAAAGTAGTATATGCAATTTGGAATCTCAGATAGTACTGCTAGTGTATAATTATACATACAAGCAGGGGCACATTAAAATGTGGATTTGTCTTATAAATAAATGTCATATATCTCTGAATATTTCTTACCAATTAGAAAAGAATATCATTGACAAATTTGTCTTATATGGACATTTTAAAATATATCTCGGGAAACATCCCATGAATTCATGAATGAAATATTTGTACATTATTCCTCAAGTTGCACTACATAGTTGAAAAATTATTGATGATAGACTAATAGAAAAATTAATAGATAGAGGAATATAGATTTAGGTAGACACAATAAACTAGCAGAGATTTTATGCAATGATATCCTACCAGCATGTTCCTTATCATTCAGAGTCTAAAATTAGAAAAGAAGAGATCATCTAGATTTTATCCAGCACATTAAGATGGTAAACATGAACAAAGTGAGTTGTCCCATAAAGGGGTCCCAGAGCCTAGAAAATGGCCAACAGAGGATCTCTAATCACCTCCTTATAATAAATGGACATTTTATGCAGCAAACATCTATTGAAACATGAAGTTTAGCCTTTTAATTGTGTAGTTTGGTACACTGATTAATTGCTTACAGATGTGAAACAGCTATGAATAATATTTTATACTGCCTTCAACACTCTAAAATGTTACTTCATATGCCCTTGTTTTCACATTCCAAATAATTTCATGTGAATTTAAGTTTTCTTTATATCATCTTGTTTTTTTTTTTTTGAGACTCATCCTTACTGTGGCAGGTAAAAGCCTATTTTCTCCTTGTTACTGAGTTACTGAGTAGATACAGTTGTAATAACATGACCGTTCCTTTTAATCCATTCATCAGAGGGCAGGTGTTTAGATTTTGTCCATCTGGAGGCTTCCACAAATGTCCATGTTAACTTTCTTCAGCAAATCTTCTTATGAACATATGCTCTTTCTTTTTGATAAATAAGAGAAATTCCTGGGTCATGTTATAAATGAGTGCTTACTTTTAAACAATTTATCAAATAGTTTTCCAAGGTGACTATTTGATTTTGTCTTTCCTACAGCAATGTATGATGAATTCGGCTCACACTTCTCTGTCAGCATTTCCTATTATCAATCTTTTGAGCTGTCTTTGAGCTACCATCATGTGAACATGGTATTGTGGATTTAATTTATATTTCTGTAATGATTACTTATTTTATATTTTGTGTATTTTCCATATTCTGACTACTCACTTATATATTTACTCTTCTTTATTATGCTATTAATTTTTAAACTGGGGAATTTCTTATTGAACTATAAATGTTCATTTGTTTTATCTATCTATCTATCTATCTATCTATCTATCTATATATGCCAGATAAATTTCTTATATATACTATGAATATGCGAGTATAATTCTTTTATCTGTAGAATATATAAACCTATATTTTATAGATTCAGTAGATGAGTAGGTGTAAAGATTACTCTTGAATTATCAAATCTTTTCTCTGAATAAGAAGCTATCTCTGCACTCACTCCACTGTCTTTATGTGAGCAATGTCATTAAATTGGAACAAAGTCCATAGTATGCAATCAATTCTGCCTTTAATGTAGGGAGGAAATAAAAATGAATGTCTGGTTAAAATCTTATCTACTTTAGTCTTATTAGGTTAGTCTATTCTTCAGTTGAATTGACATCTCTGTATTCTTTGTTTATGATCATGAAATCTACCATCACTCTTCTAGAAATGAAGCCTGATGGATAAGCATTTTATGTCCATCTACCACAGGATATTTTGTGGCTTCCTCATTGTTTAAGTTATAGTTTTATTTGTTGTGAAGACACAGCAAATTTTACATTTAAAATTAAAATAAAATATTTAATTGGAGATGGCTTACACTTCAGAGGTTTATTCTATAATAGTTATGGTGTGAAGCATGGTGACATGTAGGCAGACATGGAGCTAGAGAGGTAGTTCAGAGTTCTACAGACAGATAGGAAGGTAGTAGGAAAACAGGGAGACACTGGTTTGAGTATTTGAATCCTCAAAGCCCACTCAGTAACAAACTTTTTCAAAAAGGACACACCTAACCAACAAGATAACAATTACTAATAGTGCTGCTCCCCATGAACTTAAGGGAGTGAATCTTATTCAAAACACCACACCCACTTTCCCCCAGATTTTTTGTAATTATTTCTTTAGTGAACTATGTTTCAAAGAGACCATTTGGTTTTCCACACTCTGAGATATATCAAAGGCATTAGCTTTATATCTGTCTGGAATACAAATGTTTACAACTACATATATTTGCATTTTGTGATTTGACTTAGCACCCTATTCTCAGCCTTTTAATTTGTTTTGCTCATTGAGTATTTCCTCAGATTCTCCTCATAGGCATTGCTAGGCTTATCCTGGGAAGCCACTCCTGAGACCACCTTGATCTTGTGCTCAAAGACATGTGACAATTAGTCATTACCTGTCAATAGAAAATTAAATACCCATGCAATCATTGTGGCGAAACATTTTAGTAACTGTAACCATCATGCTTTTGGATTCCTAAAATGCCACATGCACTAATCATACTTTTTCCCTACATGAGCAGCAACTTATCCGAATTTGGTTTCTACTGGTGTAAAGATCATTCAAAGGAAGTAGCAGGGGGGGAGAAAGATGGTGGCTCTATGTACTGATTTGGAAATAGCTCCTGGAGGAGGGGGAAGAGGAAAGAATAATATTTCATACATTTTTTTTGCCTTAAGGAAACTAGAAGGAGATATTAAAAAAAAATGAGTAAAAGTGTTTTGTGGTGGGTGGAAACTGGCAAATGGAGATGGGTGGGTGTGAAAATCTTCACTGGCTAAATAAACCTTTTTTATTTCAAAAAAAAATCATGACCAAGGGCAACTTTTATTTCCTATTAGTCCTGATCACACAATATCATAGACTGAGGCCAAGGCAGGAATTCAAACAAGGCAAGACCCTGAAGGTAGGAACCATCATCACTCCACTACATACATGAGGCTTTCTGCCCCCTCCCTACTTCCATTTTACCTGTACTCTATCTTGCCCCCTAAATACACTCCTTCAAGCAATGGCATATTTCTAGTATCCTGTAGAAACTATCTGTACTTAGGGTTCAATACACAAAAGATTTAAAGCTATGGCTTTCATTTACGAGATAACAAGTATTTGTTTTGGGGTCTGCCAGACTTAGTCTAGTTATCATGATTTCGTGTTTTACAGATAAGTGATATTTCATTATGTACATGTTTCATTGCACACTTGTTAGTTGATGGACATCTAGGTTGACACCGTATTCCAGATATTGTGAATAAGTATCTTGCAACTAATACTTTATATACTTTCTATAGACCAGTGGTTCTCAACCTGTGGACTATGACCTCTTTGGGGGAAATAGCCTACCACAGGGGCCACATATCACAGATCCTGCATGTTAGATATTTACATTATGATTCATAAATTAGCAAAACTATAATTATGAAGTAGCAATGAAAATAAATTTATGGTTGGGGGTCACTACAACATGAGGAACTGTATTAAAGGGTCACAGCATTAGGAAGGTTGAGAACCACTGCTCTAGACCATCTAATTTGTTCTCATGAAATCTAGGCTACCTTTGTGCTAGAATTTCTAAATGACTCTTGTGTAGCACAAATCTTAACAGGTCTTATTAATAAAATCAAAACCCAGAGCCAGGTATTGGGATGAATGCTGGAAGATCACAGAAGCAGAACAAGTCACAGCTTCCTCACCTCACCAGTTCCTCAGCTGATCCTTTTTCCTCAGACTGGAAGCTTCTGTGAGCTCAGCTGAATGGATCTCAGCTGAACTGCTGCTAAAAGCCTAAAAGCTTAACCAGCTCTAGTTCCTGGTCCTCACGCCTTATATACCTTTCTGCTTTCTGTCATCACTTCCTGGGATTAAAGGCTTGAGTCACCATGCCTGGCTGTTTCCAGCGTAGCTTTGAACTCACAGAGATCCAGATAGATCTCTGCCTCTGGAATGCTAGGATTAAAGGTGTGTGCTACCACTGCCTAACCTCTATGTTCAATGTTATGGTTGTTCTGTTCTCTGACCCCCAGATAAGTTTACTGAGGTGCACAATAAATCAACCACACTCTTGTTAGCTCGATCCTCTGAAAGTACATATTCAATTGTTCATTTGCTATTTCTATTTTATTAACTTACTTAAGCTTCAACATTAATTAGTTCAACTGTACATTTTGCTTTTCCATGTAAAATCTGTGCCCATATTCGTGTGCTTCTATTTGTAGTAATAATGCCATTGTTTTACTATTTTTTGAATCAGCAACCCAGATTCACAATTTATTCTATCTTCCTTCCAAAATCCACATTGTCACTGATATATATTTAATTAGCATGCTATCAATTTATTTTAGTTTACCATGTCCCCTTACCTGAACTATGAACCATGACAGCACATTTTGTTGATATGTAGATGATTATGTACTATGTGCCAGGGTCCAGCCTTGGCTTGGGTTCAGGTTCTGAGACAGGAAAGGGGCATCTGCCCAAGGAAAAATTATGAACACCAGGTGAATTGAACTCAAGTAGCCCTAAATAGCTCAAGCCGTCTTTATTTATACTTTAACAGAGGTTTTTTTCTATGTGGCTTACATGAACAACTTTATTATTGGCTCCTATTTTTGACTTTTAAGAAATATATCATAAACAATATGAAATCCCCCATTGTTCCACTTTATACTTCCCTAAATGAACCTTCCCACTCCATACAAAACCTTATTCTTAACATAGTGTTCAGTATTTTTGCAGGCTTAACTAAATATTGAGCCAGACACACCCTGCTCTTGCAGCACTTATGTTAGCTGGCAACTTCTTTTGGTTACAAAGTTAAAAAGTAATAGACATGTGTAAAATGCTTTAAGAACAACAATATTCAAACCTAAACAGTTCTTTTATATCAGCAAGATATGCTTTTATATAGTTCCCTATCTACAAGAGATTCCCATGTCTCAATCTTTAGTCCCCTGCTGAATATTAGGGGAAATATTTGAGAATAAAACAGAATTTCTAGGAGAAATTATAGTTACCGCCTGTGTGACTGACAAAGTAAAACTAAAAACTGCCCAAAGAATCAATATTATAATGAGAGACAAAAGAGCCTGCAAAGCTGCATGCATTTTGCAAATTCCTAAGCTGTCCCATGGTTTACAGGTCCTTGCCAAATGTGAATCAGTTTCCACAGGTTTCTTGTCCCAAGGAAAGACACTGGACAGCTTATTAGGGACTAGACTGCATGGCTTCCAACAATTATGGGTTGTCCCTAGGACCTTTGAATTACATACTATGCAAATCCTTTACCACTCAGCTACATCCACAACCCCAGGGTCTTGCAACATAGTTCAGGCTGTGCATTGATTGACTATGTATCCTGTACTGCCCTGGAACTCTTAACTGTTCTGTATTGTATTCCAGCACTAACTTTGTACACATGTACCACTATAACCATATTGTGTATACCTTCCAATATGACTGTTTTTAGGGAAGACAAAGAGATCATATTAGATCATGCCATGCCCAGTTGTAATTTGTTCATAACTTTATTAGTGAGAGAATATAATTAAATAGCTCAGCATAAAAAACCTTGGAAGTTGATGGTCCTGCTTATTTGTTCTTTTCCTGCTTCACTCACTAACTGCCCTGATACTATCTAATAAGCCAGGCTTTCCCCAGATCCATGACATTTACACATTCATCTACCTAGGTGCATGTCATGCTTAAGCCTTGATCACTCCTTCAACTCTCATAGTACACATCACATAGACTGAAAAACATCTGTACATCTAAATAGGACAGTCAGCAGCTCCTGCATGTTCTGTTTTAGCACCCACTTGACTCCCTTTCAAGATCAGGTAACAACTTTTATTATTTGATGTACTTATGCCTTTGCTTATTAACTCATCAGCTCTACATAAAAACTTCCTGAGTGAGGATTGGGTTTCCTGATTAGTGTATACTGCTAACTAATGCAGTGTGCTATATAAGTATAGTTAATATGTATTATATATAGTAATGGTTAGATATATTAGATATATGATATCATATAGATTATATATATATGACATCCTTCATCATAGCTATGGGCAGTTTACTTGTACCCGGCTTTCTTTTTCAAACCTGAGTTCTAAAGATCAGGTTCAGTTTCTTATACTTATGCAAATTTTTAATCTAACTATTTAAGTGGCTTTTGGTGAAAAGGACAATGATATGTCCAAAAGGATGTTATGAACAGTGTTACTTTGAAAATACAGCTTGATTGAAAATACAACTTGGCATCATAAGAAACGGGAATAAAAATGGGCATTATTATTTTCTCAAGTTCACCAACAAGCAGCCTTGCATTTGGGCATGCACCAAGCCAGTGAGAGACGCTGTCACGATGAACAAACTGATGGTATCTGAGGAGGGGCAGCAACGGAAGCTGAGTGCTGTCCTCTATTCTTGTTCACACACATACGTATGTGCACATGCACACATGTCCCATATGTACAAGCATAAGCACATATACACATACCACACATGAAAGAATACATACTCAGAGCAAGTCAATTCATTAAATAGTTTGTAATTTTTTTCTCTTGACAATTTTTTAAATAAAGTGTAGCAATTGTTTTTCTAAGGATCCCTCAAGTAAATTCCTCTGTTAATTATGATTATGTTGTAAATACTTTATATTATTTTATCTTATACCTAACTGCTACATTGTTCCATATTTCTGAAGTTCTTAACATACAAATAGTTTCATTAAATGTTTCCCCCTCATCACCCCATCCTAACCAACTAGTAAGTAGGAAATAAGATCAATGTTGAGATTCATGAATTTTTTAAATATTAATATTACATATTAACTCCTTTGTGCAATCCTTGTGATCTGTGGTTTAAACTGGTCAGTCCCATCAAAGAGCCCTCTAGAGTCACCCAGAGCCACTCTCTAAACTCATTTGTTGAGGAGGGGAAAAGGATTCCCTGAGCAGTCCTTTGGGTTGTAACTTGAGAGCCACCAAAATTTATGTATGGCTACTGCTGAGACATGTAAATTGACGTTAAGGCTTCTTGAGAGGCCCCCTACACATATATGGGTGCCTCATTCTTCCCCAGATCATCTCTCTTTCCCCATAACCATTTAAATCTATGTTAAACCTTGTCCATAATGAACCCCATCTGTGCTCCATATTGTTTTGTCCCGACTATCTTCAGTTGAGTAGAGGTTTCTAAAAACAACTCAGGCTTGCACAGCGACCACTACTAGCCTGCTACTCAGTGCTACTAACCAGCAAATGTCCAGAAGGCTGAGACAGAAGGATTGTCACAAGCTTGAGACCAGTCAGGGTTACAGCAGTTACCTGTCTCAAAAAAGAAAAAAAAAGCCAAGTTTGAATCTTAACTTGGTAGTGTATTTGTCCTAGCATTCAAAAAGCAATGGTTTGCAGGGCAGTGGGGGCTCATGCCTTTAATTCCAGCATTTGGGAGGCAGAGCCAGGCAGATCTCTGTGAGATTGAGGCCAGCCTGGTCTACAGAGTGAGATCCAGGATAGGCACCAAAACTACACAGAGAAATCTTGTCTTGGAAAGAAACAAAAAAACAAACAAAGCAGTGGTTTGAGCTCCAGTGCCACATAAAACCAGGAGCGGTAGCGCGTGCCTATAGCTCCAAATTCATCAAGTGGTGCTGTGGATATTGCTCTGTATAAATAAAATTATGATTGGCCAGTACCCAGGCAGGAAGTATAGACGGAACAAGCAGAGAAGAGAATTCTGGGAAGTGGAAGGCTGAGGCAGAGAGACGCTGTCAACCACCATGATGAGAAGCAACATGTTACGATTCCGGTAAGCCATGAGCCACATGGCAACTTATAGATTAACAGAAATGGGTTAATTTAAGATATAAGAACAGTTAGCAAGAAGCCTGCCACGGTCATACAGTTTGTAAATAATATAAGTCTCTGTGTGTTTACTTGGTTGGGTCTGAGTGGCTGTGGGAATGGTGGGTGAGAGAGATTTTTCCTGACCATGGGCCAGGCAGGAAAACTCTAGCTACAAAGTGGGGTTAAGAAGACATTTGAACTTTAGAATTAGGAATAAGTGTAGGTTGGGGTCTCTGGAATCCAGAAGAGCTCCATCCGGGATCTAAGACACCATGGAGCTGCTGACATCTGAGGATCAAACCATTTAAGGCCCCTGCAGCGTCCTCTGTGAGGGGGCAGCAATTAAGTACTGAGATTTATGAAATTTAATGTCACTCTATTTGCTTACTAGCATCAACAGAAAACATGGACACATTTGGAAAATAATGAAGAGACTCAATGGTAATTTGCAAGTGAATCTGAATATCAGTGAATTTATGCTGTGTCTTTATGGGTTGCACACTTTTCTTTTTTAAAATCAGAGCTGGAAAAAATACAGTATATATTGTCATTGGTAGAAAACGTTTTTTTTTTTTGTTTTCAAAAACATTTCTGCCTTTTTGGCCAATGCAACAGAATGCAAACCTTTAAAGTGTTTTACATTAGGACTTGGGGTTATGTTAAGATGTAAATAGTATCACATAAAAAGTCACCTTTACTTGTTATGAAAACACAGTTTCTTCCCTGTTATGTAAACACAGTTTCTTTTATTATTTATTGTTTTTTTAATGGAGGATTCATATGACCTGAGGAGATAGATATAGAATGAATTTTATTCATTAAATAGTATGCATCTTAGTAATATAGACCAAGTGAAATAATTTTATTCTACACATGAAAAATTATCTAGAAGAAAGACTTAATAAATCCTTGTATTATAAATTACAGGTTTATTGGTATTTGCATTTATGATTAGTTGAGAAACCAGTGTTCAGCTCTTTCTACACATGCATATTGAGCCAGCTGTCATAGCAAACAAAAGTTTCTGAGGAGTAACATAAGTCAAAGAAGTTCCCGACTTTTTATGAGCTAATATTAGGCAATGTCTGCATAAAATCATGGTGTAATTTGAAAGAGCCTGTACAATGATTTCAGAATACAGATTTGGTTTCTCCTTCAACCAAGGCTATTAACTATAGTCCTTCATGGCATGACCTCAAATAAATTCATGATACAGCAATTGATCTTAACATCAGAATGAAATTCTAACTCTTACCCATTTGCAAACTCCACAGATGGAATTAATTGTGTTTTTCCACCTTGTCCTGTTTACCTATTGGGGCTGTCTTTCCTAATTGCATACAGCAATTACTAATTATATGTAACCTGTTGACTTCTAGTCCCAAATTCTTTATTTGTGCCAGTTTCCTTGTCATCTGGGGCATCATTAATTCTCATTTGTTTCTTATGATGCTTTCTGTGTATTTTTCATAAGCATCCTTCAAATGCTAAATTACTGTGTTTCTCAAGTTTGTCACAGATAGGTGTAAAAGTAGAATCTAGTCATCAGGAAAGCAAGGATGAGACTCTGATTCTGCAGCAGACAGGCAAGGTAGCTGTTTATCAGTCATGTTTCCTGCAAAAACAAAACAAAACAAAACAAAACGTGATTTAAGAATCAGGGTTCCATCCCTGTTCATATAGCTCACATCTATATTCAGAGGTAAGTGAGAAATCAAATGTGAAAGAATCTGAATACTCCGCAAATCAGAAGAAATTTTAATATAGGAGACAGTCAAGGGTAAGTCACTTTTCTGATTCTCTACAGGCATTTTTGATGAGCTTCCTAGATGTTTATTAGTTCTGTTCTTACCATTTTGTACTTATTGTTAAGCCCACAGTTTGAAGTACCTTTGTTTTCAGAAATCAATCAACAGTACTATTTTCTGACTACAGCCAGCTTTGGGTTTCTTTTCAATTTTTCTCACTATTTTACATTTAGGCTAACATGTTGAAACACCTAGTCTACTTCTCTCTTAAGTAACATATTCTCCATCTACAGCAATGGTCTCTCAACCTGGGAGTTTAAAGTCCCTTTCAGAGGGGTCACCCAAGACCATCAGAAAACACAGATATTTATATTATGATTCATAAAAGTATTACTACTTCTGAATAAGGAAGAAATATAATTATATGGTTGGGATTCACCACAGCATGAAGAGTATTAAAGGGTTGCAGCATTATGGAGGTGGAGAACCATTGATCTACAGAATCCAGAGTCAAATTGTTAATCTTGTACCTAGAATATTAGAACAAAGTACTGTAGTCTGACACGCCTTAATTCTCTCACTCTCTTGTCTTGCTACCTGTGGGTTGGAACACTCAGAATCCATGTGTACATGAACGAAGAAAATACAATCCATTTTGTCAAGGGAGAGGACAATGAGAGGCAATAACCTGGTTGCCATAGGTTAAAAGTTTCCATCTTGGATTTCTTTTGAATTTCTAACTACAGAACACTCAGACTGCTTTCCAGAGACAACCTCTGCATTGGGGCTGTTTGGATTTCCCCTGCATTAGGGCCATTTGAAAAATGTTATCTGTGCTAAGTGACCTTAATAATACTGGTAAAAGAAAAAAAATAAAAGCTTATTAGAAAACATATGAACATAAGAAAATAATACTACATATGGATGATAATAAACAAATGCTTTCAATGAACATACTGCTGACCACTCAGGTTCATATTAAATAAAACATTAAAGAAAAGAATATGGAATAAATTCTTCTATCAGGTGCCTAACATGAACTTATTTTCTTAAGGCAGCATAGCATAGAGACTAAGGACATAGAAACCTGGATGTACTGTGCCATGTTGTCAGATTCTACCTGAATGACTCAGATAATCAGTGTTAATCTTACAAAGAAACAAATAATATAGTATCTACATAAAGGCAATATTGTTCTTAAATGGGATAATACTCTAAAATATTACACCAAATATAAATAGTTAATACTATCACCACTCAGCTATCAGAATCAACATTATTAGACTTGTTTTTATGACTTGTTTTACATTACTTTTCTAAATGTGATGCAATCTTCTCATTATAGGAGTATATGTTTGTCTTCCTGAGAATATATATATATATATATAATAACTTTGTGGAGAGCACATTTAGTGTCTTTTAAATTGAGTATAGTCTAGCCAGTACCTAGGGAAAGCTAATCTTTACAGACTTTTATCACATGTATGGGAAGCATTGCTACTGAAACCTTTATAATGCTGCCAGTACAGCAGCACCAAAGTGAAAGCAATAGAAAATGATAGCTTAATCGAAGATCATCTACTTTAATCATATCTGCAGTGGAGAATTCATTGCTAGAAAGAAACCCCCGGACAAACAGAATTTGACATTTTAGAACCAGTATACCAGCAAGAAGTTTAAAGGGCCTGTGTGGTTTTGAGACTGAAAACGATCTGGAACTTTAGCCAGAGCAATCAAGATAGCTCAGTACAGGAGTCATCCATTGTGATGCAAAGCTTTTGATTATGACCAGTTTTTGGAGTATAATGCTATTTCCAGATAATAACAGTTTCAAAACTGTATGTCTTCTCAGAGTCTTATTGTATTATATAGAGGAAAAAATGTCAATCATAAATAATTCATATTGTAAGTAAGTAGTTTCCATGTTAATAATATAACAATGCAATCAATTGTGACTCTGCAAGTTTATTAGGCTTCATAGATATGAGTTCCGGGAATAACTCAAGTAAGCTTCACTGATACATCACTTTACAAACAAACAAGCAAACAAACAAAAACAAAACAACAACAACAAAGAGCAGTGGGAACAAAAAGCCTATATCCTTGACAGCACTTGAAAGAATAAGATAAACTGGGGTTGGAAAGCATCTTCTTTGTTTGTTTGTTTCTTTGTTTGTCTCTTTGTTTCTTTGTTTCTTTCTTTCTTTCATTTCAGGCTCTGATTAAAAAGTAAGTATTTATGAAACGTATTGCATTGATATGAAACGCTGAGTTATTTGTTCTTCTACTTAAACTACAGGGAGATGTCATTTCCTTTAAATATGTGTACCAGATCTTGAAGCAAAGAAAAGTACATCAAGGCTATACATACATGAAGAGAAATTCTCAGTGAGGCAGACAACAAAAAGGTCACTCTAAAGGCAAAAGAAAAGACTAGTCAGTTATATTTTGACTAATGCTATGTCTCATTTCTAAATATTTTGTAGAGGTAAAGTCACAAGAATATGATAAGCGAGAAATATGTAGCCTTAAATTTTAGCAATAGAAAGTAGAAAAGATTCCTTGTCTAGATTCATGATTCCTATATGAAATTACAAACAAAATGAATGCAAAATGAGCCATATAATTGTTATGGCATAATGTACCTGAGTTGCTTCAGATATTCTATGTAAGTTTCTCTCACAGAATTTTACTATATGTGTGGATTTTACTTAATGTGCTCCTGTTGTAGGGAATTTAGGATTTAACATAATAAAATAACAGAATAGTCCAGATATGTGATATAATAGCATAAAACTACCCAAATATTTTTTTTCTAATTTAGCTTTTTTATTGGTTCTTTGTGAATATTACCTCATGTATCTTCATCCCACTCATCTCCCCATCCCTTCCCATTGCTCTCTACACTTGTAATCTTGCCCCTAGGATAAAACAAAATAAAATTTAAAAGAAAAGAGGAAAAATAAAAAGATAAAAAAAAGGAAAACAAAAATGAAGAAAAGAAAAATCTCGTTGTGGAAGCTGTAGTGTGACACAGTGAATCATACTCTTTAGCCCATATATCATTACCTGTAAGTGTTCATCGCAAAGTCTTTGGTCTGGTTCAAAGCATCTGGTTTTTGCTACACCATAGATAGTAGGCTTGCACTGGGGCTCCTCTTGGATATTCTATTGTTGCCCTATATTATGGAGATCCTGCAACTTTGGGTCTTCAGGGCTGGCCCCTTCACGTGCTTCAGCAGATCATAAATGGGGTGGATGATTTGATGGACCAACTCATAGTCCTGGTTCTGAATTTGAATAGTTACGGCATGGGTCAATCATCTAGCTCTCGCTCATCCTCAACATCAGTTTGAGCTCTCCAGTACTACTCAGGCTAACTCACCCAATGTAGTAAACAGCAAGGGGCAGGTCCAGTTCTCTTGCTCTCATGTCCCCTGGTTGGCTTGCCCACCGCTATACCACCAAAGTCAATTTTACTGTATTGCCCAGGTGAGGTACAGAGGTCACTCTGTACGGTGCTGCAGCTGGTGAGAGTCAGGGCCAGCTCTCTCACTCACTCTCGTGACCTCAAAGACAGCTTTCCCACCTGCCACAGACCTCAAGGTGTGTGCTGGGGATTCTCTACCTTGCCCACACCACTATATGGCAGACGAGGAGTAGGGCCAGATTTCTCAGCCTTACATTCTCAGAGCCAGTTCACCCACTCCTCCATCAACAGGGTCAGTTCTACTGTGTTACCCAGTCAAAGTGCAAGGCCTGTCCAGGTGTCAAGGGGCAAAGGGAGAGGGCTTCTTTGCCTTGCCATTGCCACTACATGGCAGACAAGGGGTGCGAGGCCAGCTCTCCCACTATCACAACCTCAGGGCAGGCTCACTCAAGCGACCACCCACTGGGTCAGCACTACTGTGGTTCCTAGGCAAGGCGCAGGGCCCAATCTCCCTAGTGTTGCAGCACATGGGGCAGGGCTATCCCTTTTACTCTCGTGACCCAGAAGCCCTCTCTCCTGCCTTCCACATCTCTCCCCTGTCCATGCTACCACATGACAGACAAGGGGAGCAAGGACCAACTCTCACACTCATAGGGCCAGCAATCCGCACCGCTGCCAACAGAGTCAGCTCTGTCATGCCACCGAGGTGAGGTGCAGGGTCTCCCTTTCTGCAGTGCTAGAGCTGGCGGAGGATAGGACCAGTTTTCCCTAGCATTGCAGCCAGTAAACAGACAGGTCCAACTCTGTGCAGACGCATTGGTCTTGGCCTTCAGTGCCAACAGGTGCAGCAGAAATCAACATAGACCACAGCTGTGGGAGAGACACTGGTGCAGACATGACCCTTGGCAAGCATCTCTGGCCTGGATTTCACCATGGTCTTGAGTAGCAAACAGGCCTACGACTTCAGTCCACTCCTAACTGCCCTCACCTCTTCGAATCTGCCTCTCCCCACAGGACATAAAGCATTTTCTCTCTCTCCCCCTCCTTACCTCCCTCCCTCCGTCCCTCCCCACTGCCCCCATAACCTACGATGTATTTGCTCACCATAATAGAGCCCATGTTTTCTCCTCTTGGCCAGAGGCGGAGAGCCCCAGACCAGCATATGGATGGATGTTTGTCTCCTGCTTAGTCTTACATGCACTGCTCGGATTCCTGTCTCCTTCTTAGGAGAGCCCCGGACCAGCATGTGGATCTTTGACTCTCACTCAGTCTTAGAGGCACTGGGCAGGTGTTCCTGTCTTCTCTTTTGGGTCCCCAAATCATTTTAAATTGGGGAAATAGAAAAGACGCTCCAGATACATTATAAAATCATGCAAATTTTCAATCACGTGATGGAGAAAAAAATACTAATTTTCATCTTTATTACTTGGCTTTAGGGAAATAAATATGACACTAGGGAATAATTTAAATATAATTATAATTTAATATGACTATATTTCAAAGGAGACTTAGAATAATGAGGATGGAAAAATGGATGGGTGGAGGGAGGAGGAATGGACGAAAAGATGGAAGAAGGAAGAAGAGTAGGAACATGACTATGTCACATCCAGTGGTGTATTTTCTGATTGTCCTGCAGGAGTAGAGCAGCAGTTCTCAACTTGTGGGTCACGACCCTTTCACAGGGGTCAGATATCCTGCATATTATGTCAGCTATCCTGCATATTATGTATTTATATTAAGATTCATAATAGTAGCAAAATTACAGTTATGAAGTAGCAATGGAAGCAATTTTGTGGTTGGGGGGTTGTCACAACATGAGGAACTGTAATAAAGGCTCACAGCACCAGGAAGGTTGAGAACTATTGGATTAAAGATCTCATCTTGGCAAAGGTTCCTGAGGGTTACCAGTGTTCCTCCCTCTTTTTTTCCCTCGGTATAAGATGAGGAAAATTTGCTTGTCCCTCAGCATCATTTTGGTGAGAATTAACTGATGCCTGTTTATACATACTGCCATAATGGTACTGAAGTTATCTCCTCTAACTTAAAAACTGTATGGAAAAAGGTGAGAAAAAAATCCTAAGCCTATGATTAAAAATATTAGAACACAAGAGCATCAATAAATGACACTTTTTTTTTCCAGAAGGGAATCTTGACTCAAATTACAATTCAGGAGAGTTTTCTCCAAACTCTGTGCTTCTCACTTAGAAGCAACTTTATTCCTTAAATGATATCAAATGTGATTTTGTAACTAAGAAATAGTGACCATTATTCTCCAAGTGGGAGCCATTTCTGTCTAGAAGTCATGAAACCAGTGTAACTAACCCACTCCCTGTTGGCCACTATTGAGATTGCCATAGTCCTAAGTTTCAGCATCTCAATTAGGATACATCTGCTACCTGATTTGTAGTATGGATACTTAATAAAATTCCTCCGAAATACATATACAGTATCAAAATGAATGGAATCTCCTACATTTTAAAGGCTTTCTAATGGTTGGTTCTGAGCATCCCTGATTGTTCTCAGAATGGTCTGAAAATGCCAAGTAATAAGAGGAGAAACTTGTCAGAAGTAAGCAGTTCTGAAGTGCTAAAACATGAGGAAGATTTTTATTAAGTCTCAGAAGTGGAAAGGCTTGTGGATTCTAACCCTGGATGAGATGGGGTGACATAAGGAAATGTCCCCTTGGAAGTCACTCATTTGTAAAACTTTCCTTGTCCTTTCTGTTCTCCTGAGGAGAGTGCAAGAAAGAACACAGGTAGGTGACACATCCTGGAATTACATCCTCATGGAGGTTATCAATTCCAGTATTCAAGAGAGTGGATGATTTTTGTTTTTCTTTAAGCAAAGCTTTACAATGCATTTTGTCTGTTACATGGATAGAAAAACGTGAAGACAGTAGTGTCATGTACCTAGACTCTGACGTCCAGGGCTTTTAATTAGTTGGATTTTCATTTTGTAAAGCTACACTTCTGTGTGTTTTATTCATTAGAATGATTTACCCTGTGATGCCTCTGCTGTGATCTCTATGTACCTAACAATTTTAATTTAAATTATTTTTTCGATTATAATATATTCTAAAAATGAAGCAAAAGAGTGAATTGCCTATTTCATGTGCATTTGTGAGATTAAAAATCAATGGGAATAATTTACAGTAACTGTTTTGTTTCAATAGTACCAAAGTACACATTTTGTAATAAGTTTCCTTAAAATTTCTTAAGCTAGGAATATTATCCATTCTTGAAGTGAAAAGCAGGTGCAACAACAGTTGATGTGTGTCTCTCTAAGGAGAATCCATTAGTCATATTAATGAAGAACAACAGAAAAACAAATCTGTGAAGTAATGAAAGAAAGCTTGAATCTCAAGGATGATCTCTTTATATTGGAATATTATAAATTACATTTATATTGGAGGCACCTAAATATAATATGTGGAAAACTAAAGAGTTCCTTCATATCTTTTTTCTTAATAAGGCATGTCTGGAAATAAGTCAATATATAGGGACTATCTACATTTCTTTTTAGTCTGTTTGTTTATGGCTAGAGACCAAAATTTACTGAAGTTACTAATTAGTACAGCAGATATTTACTTAGTAAAATCGTTAAAATGTGTCAACTTTTTAAAATAAACCATGACATAGAAGTTGCAAAGGGACAGAAGTAGAATGGGTTCCTAGGACAGCACTTGTGTCCCAGCTTCCTTTATCACTGACCTGGGATCCACTTCCGGAGGCAGACATCAGGGATTACTCCTGTCTACAGTTGAGAAAAAGTATAAGAATTCACTGATTGGAGAGTTTACTAACACTTTCTGACTTAGTTACAGGGAGTTGTTGTGTATTTAGGAGTTCTGCCTTGGAAGTATGTGTTTGTGACATTTTGTGCATAATTTACCTAAAATGTCCATCAGACTAGATTTGAGAAATCAACCAGGACTGTCTCAAATCTGCTATGAGTATTTGAAAGGTGTATTTTGTTCATAAACTATGAATGTGAAAGGCACAGACATATGAACTGTGTTTAATTTTTTTATTTAATGAGAAAGCAAATTAAATAGTAACAAATTAAATGTTACTGGACAAGTCGATGTTGGATAGCTGCGATGTGATATGATTTTGAACCTTTCAGTGAACATAAAGCCCCTTTCAAGCAGAGAGAGATGAGCTGAAAATCTGAACAAATGCTTCATGCTCTTAATTTCTTTAATATTCTAATTTTTTTAGAATTATACCATACTCATTAAATATTGAAGACATTTGTGTAGTAGTCCAACTATGACTACACAGTAACTGAGCCTATGCATTGTCCATTGTCATTAAATATCCCTCCATTCCTCATTCATAGTCCCACTCTCTGCTTTCTTAAAGTATTATAAAAGGGACATGCATAGAGGGCCCCAGGAAGGGAAAATACTTAAGATCTCCTGGGTAAACGGGGAGAGGGGGTAGAAGGGAAGGGATGGGGGGTGGGAACAGGAGGGACTGAGAAAGCAGAGTGGAGGGAGGGACAGAG
>CABHPQ010154191.1:0-37780 GCA_902168405.1 Peromyscus aztecus | reverse complement strand
ATCAGGTTTGGTGGCAAGCCCAAATCCAAACCTGATGAACAATGCATACCTGTTGAACCATGTCACTGGTTCAGCATTACAAATAAAAAGCCTTTTAAAGTGAGTTGTACCTAATACCACTTAGAATTTATATTAGTTGTTTTAACATATTGTATTTATCGGGTAATTTATTAATTTTTATCCTTTCAGCACCGTCTGACAAAGGTCAAATACGCAGTATGTATATCTGCTTCTCCTGTAATGCTCATAGACAATCTTTTTAAAAACATTTTCTATTTCCAAAATTGTAAAGTTTAATCTATGCTTCTACATTATGCTTTGCAAAGCCTATGATTTGAAAATTACAGGTGTTATGTAAATAAAAGGTTTTGTGTGTAATATTTTTCTAAAACAAAGCCTTTAGGTCTTTGATATGAAATGGGATATCATAGAAATTTAAAAATATTTTCTACCCATTGGAACAATTGTTATTTTCAACTTTACAAATCATCAGCCTAAATCAGAAAATTTTTCATTGTGTACTACACTAGAAAACTTTAAAATATCAGGTGTATCTTTTTATTATTTTCAGAACACGATGATCCCAAACCAGAGCAAGTTACTCCTCATGGTAAACCAGGTATTTCCCAAGCGGCATTGCTGCATCCAGTTGTCTCCCATTGTTGTGATTATATCAAAAGGAAGATTATAGAGTCAGATCTGAAGTCACCTGTGATAACTCATGCCATAAGCCATCAGCTTCTAAAGAGCATTTCCAGTCTTAGTCATCATCTCAATATAGGTTTAACTGAGAGTTTAACAGCAGTATTCAAACAGACATCCTGCTTCCCCTGCCCAGCAGACCTGGGCTTATTGCAATGAGCATCCCAATCGGCACCCAGGTAAACGGGCTCTACATGAGGATTTACCTTTTCCCACCTTGGACAAGACAGTCTTCTAAAAGTTGTCCTTTAGATTGCCTTCTATCACCCTAGACTTTCCAAGTTCCACCAATGTTGAGGAAATCCACATTTGTCCTGCTTCCTTGTCTCCCTTATTCTCTTCCATTCTGGCCCCCTTTCCTTTTGAGTTTTGGAGGAAATAGAAGTGAAACAATGTGCTTTGATGATAAAGATGCAGAAATTACAGAAACAACTTATTAGTTAGATTGTATTTAAGAATAGATATTTCTAGTTTTTATTTAAGTGCTGAATCAGTACAAAATTGATTTTTAGATTAGTCAAGCCTCAGCTACCGCATACAGTATTACCATTCATGTTATGCATCCCATGAAGCGCTACTCAATCCTGTGCATGTAGTTAGGCCTGGTTCTTTGAGAAGCTTAAAACGGTGTTTTTTTAAATGAAACTTGGGAAATAATATGCTTACAGTTTTAAATTGCATGTAAGAAAACCCTTATGCATTGGATTTGAGTTAGTGTGATTTCATTCATCTGTAATTTTAAAATATGAGATTCCACAGGGTTTGGTAGCATATGCACATACCTGTAATCCCAATACTTGGTAGCTGGAAACAAGAGAATTAATAGTTCAGAGGCACCCTCTGCTACTTAGCCAATTTAAAGCCAGTCCAATCTATATGAGACCAGGCCCCGCATTACATGTATGCATATATACAAGACCTAAATACTATAAAACACAAGAGTAGTAGAATGAAAGCAAGAAATTGGAATGGTTCACTCATTGACAGAAAAAAAAACCACTAAAATAAAACAACAAAAATGCAATCTCCTAATTAAAGTCTATAATGAAACATTATTTTTAAATATTCTTAAATATTTGCCATTTGGAGATGAAATGCACACAAAATGGATTTAATTTCTGTGTATATAAAGCATTATTTTCTTCTAACAATTCTAACTCTAATACAAATTACATGTCCTTTAAATTCTTTTATCCAGTGAAACTTTCTACACCAGATATTTAACCTGCCAGTTCATGCCAACCAAAATGGTACTTCTGGAGTTCAATTTTGTATGTAGTTGTTGGAATAATCACTTTGTTTTCAGACAAACATTTTTTTTAGGGTATCACTTTTGCAAGAAAGTTCAGAATTGATCCTCCCTTTTTAATCAAGTAATGAAAGAGGCCCATATATCTTATAGCAACACCTCTTGTATATAAGTACTATAAAGTCAGAGTCAAGAAGAAGGGAAAGGTTGATATGCACAGGGTGGGAGACAATTTAAGTTTGCAAAAATTCACCAAGAGAGCCACTGGGGAGATAGATCTCTACTGGGACATTTCTCTTCTGCTTTCATGCAATCTAAAAGAACTTGTAGTTCGCTGTTTTATTGAAAATCTAACTTTTAAAATTTTGTTATCTAAACAAACACAAAATATGAAGGTTCGAATGCATGACTGCTTTCTACTGCTATGTTGGAAATTTTGCTTGTATTATTATTTTCTCCTACCACAGAACAAAAAGTTCTCAAGCAGGTAAAAGCTATCACAGCGGAAAAGACAGGTAAAGAAATCCCTTTATAATCATCTTTTTTAGATCAGTCTCGTGTGTATAGATATGCACAAGTATGCATGAAGTATGTATAATTTTGAATTTAAAAAATTAAATTAAAATATAACCACATCATTTCCTCTTTCCCTGTCCTTCCTCCTACATCTCCTATTTCCCCTACCTTTCATATTCATGATCTTTTTTTCTTTGATTATTATTATCACATATACATGCACATATGCATAAATAGATAAATACGACATGCTGATTCTATTAAATGTTGCTTATCTAGGACTGACAACTTGATATTGGATAACCAATCAGGGGCTCGTCACTGAGAGAGACTAATTCTTCTTTTAGCATTCATTCGTTGATAGTAGTTCTTAGTCTAGGGGTAGAAACCCCAGAGATTTCTCCCCTTAAATGTTAGCATGTCCATTGGTTTTGTCATTTTTCAGTTCTTGTTTGGTATGAATTATCAGAGGTGAATCATGTATACTTTTAAATCCATAAGTTGTGAGATTCTGAGTTATTGTGAATAATTTCAAGTAATCAATTTTCATTGAAGGTAATAGCTACTGAAGTGGCTTAACTTTTTTTAGAGTATGACTAGCAAAATTATATATAACTTATTAGGAAATCCATTTAAAATATTCATTATCATGTATTCTAATTTGTTCTTTCATCTTATTTTCAAAACACAATTTCTCAAATCCTCAAATCTTAAAATTGCAGAAATCTAGATCAGTGAGATAGCCAACAAGGAAACACGCTTAGTATACAAGCCAGATGGCCTGAACTTAATTCTCAAATCCCATAATAAGAGGAGAGAACTGACTTCCAAAAATTGATCTCTGAGCTCCACAATGCACACACCTGATCACTATCTACCATCTATAAATCATCTATGTATCTATGTATCTATGTATCTATGTATCTATGTATCTATCTATCTATCTATCTATCTATCATCTATCATCTATCATCTATCTATTGTCTGTCTATCATCTATCTGTCTGTCCAGCTATCTATATCTGTCTATCTTTATTTCTATCTCTGTGTTTGTGTGTATGTCAGTGTGACAGAGAGAGTCTGTGTGTGCATGTGCAAGTGAGATACACACAGAGGCAAGAACAGAAACATAGAACAATAATGAATAAAATTTTAAAATCAAATCAAATCACATAATTTGAAGCTTTGTCCCACATAATTAGCTTGTGTGATTTGTTCCTCCAAGAATTGTGTGGGTTTTTATTTAAAGATTTGCCTTAAGGACTAATTAGTAGAACATATCCCCACTATTTCGTGTGTTGAAAAAGGATTTACTTTATTTTCTGTTTTGGAGACTTTCCCAAGAAAGCAAAGAAAACTTTGGGTCTTGATCTGAGCTGATGTCTTAAACCCCTTACTCTCTTTTCTTTGAATCCTCCAAGACATCTCACCACTTTGATTATTCAGTGAGCCACATTTTATTCCACATAATTGTTCTAAAACAAATCATCCATGAAGAATTCTTTCCTTTGAACTGAGATTTTGAGATATGCAGGATTCAAATATTTCGTGGAAGAAAACAGGACTCAAAGGAAAATAACTAATACAAATTATAGGCTGTCCTGGGTCCACTTCACTTCACTAGATAGGACATTCTTCTATTTCTTCTTTAATGCGAGAAATCCACCGGAGTCTGCTTAAGGAGTATTAGGGAAATGTATTAGGAAAAACTGAGGAAATACACTCAAGAATACAGAACCGAATAGATAGCTGAATTCGTCCTCTGATCTGACCCAGAGCGAATCCACCTTGCAGTTCAGTCACACCAGGAAGCAGGAAATAGGGAGAAGGGCTTGTGACCCCTCTCTCTTTCCTTTTAAGAGGTTGTGTACAAAGGGCAAGAAGCACCTCCTCCAGGCCTATAGTCCAAGGTCATGGGCTGAGCAAACACCACTATACTTCTTACCATTGAGTAAATTTATAACACCAATAAATGTTCCTTAATTTTTATAGTGCCATGTAAAGACATCCTCTAAGCCTGGAGTATCTCAGTCTATTGTGGATTATTAAAAATATAAAAAACTATCTTGGCATCCTTGTATTCCAAATACAGAGATTGTTGTAAATGTTATGTGTATTACATATCTTTAGTTGTTTTATCACAAAGCAATATGAATAATTATATTTACTATTTTAACATAATAGTGCTCAGAAAAAAAAACAGGTTTACTTTAAGCTGAGAAAATAATCTAAGCTAAGAACAAATATATGTGGGTATGAATGAAATATTTTTCCTGTTGCTAGTACTCATCAGTATACTGTCTACTTTGCTTCATTCTCCAAAGCGAAGCCCTAAACCAGCAAGTAAAATAGCCTACTAACTTCAATTTTAACAATTTGCTTATTTTTGTTTGTTTTTAGTGTAGACTATAACTAAATTTCTGTGTAAGTGATAAATTAATGTTGTTTTATGGCTTTGATTTAACTTCCTTATGGTCACTGTTAATCAGTGATTCATGATATTTATATAGAAGAAATGTCTGGAAGGTCTGTAAGTATTATTAATATTAAACAGGTAAGTCCATACAGGTAATCAAATACTGAAACAAGAAGTAGGTAGTAAATCATGTAAATTTACATAGTGAATAGAAAGGGGAAATTAAATGAGTAACTGTGTTATTAACTATACTTACTATTAAATTTTATGTTTTAAGCTGCATTACAGATTGAGCATTTAGAAAACCACAAATTTACAAGCATTTTGCCACTTATTTACTAAAACAGTAAACTTTCCTTGAGTGGATCTTCAGAGATCATTTCCTTATACACAGATTTTAATGATGAATACTTAAGAGATGCTGATGGAGTTCAGGAGGTTGTGAACATTTACCTGTGTTCACAAGTGGTAATTAAGTCTAATATTGTGTCAAAATTATGATTCTGCTTCTTGGGGAGATACCTTTGTAGAACACATTCTAAAATGAAGTCAGGGCATGTTTAACCACTGAGTAAAAATGAAATGATAAGATCTAAAGACAATTGTGACCCAGAAGATAGGATGTCATGTTGGCGGCCCAGGAGATGGGGTGTGGGTTTGTGGAGCCTATTTAGAACACAAAGGTACCCTAGCACTCGGTACATATTTTGGATGTGTGTGTGTGTGTGTGTGTGTGTGTGTGTGTGTGTGTTATAATTGTTGCTTTATAATTGGGCAGTGGTGGCACACGCCTTTAATCCCAGCACTTGGGAGGCAGAGCCAGGTGGATCTCTGTAAGTTCGAGGCCAGCCTGTGCTACCAAGTGAGTTCCAGGAAAGGAGCAAAGCTACACAGAGAAACCTTATCTTGAAAAAACTAAAAAAATAATAATAATAATAATTGTTGCTTTATTTCGCTTTTGTAGTGTTGTTCTTGCAATATTTTATATTGGAATATTGGCTTCCACTTGTCATTTTGTATGAATATATAATGTAACATTTAGGTAAATTTGATTTTTTCTTGAAAGGTATCAAATTTAGTTTATAATTTATTCTCATGTCTGTCACTTCTCAAATATTTCTGTCTTCTTCAATGGCTGTGCGTGATGTTAGAGAAAAATATCTGTAATGAAAGAGAATTTCTAAGGTCAAGGGTGAAGGAAAGGAAAGACAGATACATACTGGGAAACCCCAAGACTAAATCTGGGGGTCATTAGTGTGGCCTGCTCTAGTTTTTGCTCAGTTTCCAAATATTCTCACTCCCCTTTAAGATATTCCACCATGTGAAACTTGGAAATTCTGTGTTTGGTGGAGGATAAATATTTTCAAAAAGCAATTATTGGTCTGAGTATTTTCAGAGGGTTTAGAAAGGGGTCTGTTGGTCACAAATTTTGGTTCCATTTGCCACATCCTGGACCCAGTTGAGATTAAGCAGTGGTGCTTCTGGCTGGATCTGGAAGGGCAGGGTGATGTGCAGGGATACGAAGTGTGGTACACTCTAGAGTAAGGCACATCTGTATTACATGTGAAACAAGACAGGAGAAGATGTCCAGAATTGAATTGTTTCTGACATGGAAAGAGGGAAAGTTAAAGGCAGAAAGGTCAGAGAAGGAGTATAAGACCGACAGATGCCACAAGAAACACAACCTTCACTAACAAAGTAGCTTCTTCACATTGTTCCCTTTGGCACGTTGTGGCTCCTTCCTTTTAAGCCACAGTCTATCAAGAGACTGAGTATCCTGGCACTGTCTTTTAGGTGCTGAGAGAACACATTTCAGAGTCGCTTGACAATGAACCTAACCCTGTTTATACTATATTCTTTGACAATAAGCTTTCTGTGTTGTAAGTTGCATAGAAATGCCTTTAGGAACATGCTTCTTGTGCAAGTGAGGACCGTCTGCCCACATGAAATGCAACACACTCCCTGCTCCAAGAATAATCATATCTCCTGTGAATTTTCATTTTCCTCTCCAGAAAAAGCTGATCCTCGAGATAAAGAGCCTCAGTCTATTAAAACAGGTATTCTTGGCCTTTTGGGCTTACACGCTGCCTTTGTTCACCATGTTTATTAAATCTGGGCATTAAAAAATGAAGTAGGCCCTTTTTGTTTTATTTATCAGTCCTGTTTAGTTTGGGGTTTTGTACTATAATCTGTCTTATCTGACACTAGAGCTGTGGTATTATAGGTAATCAAAAAAAGATTATCAAAGCATGCGACATAATCCAGAGGAGCTATCAAACTGAATTTGCTTTCATGACTTATATGTTCTTTCCATAATATTTGCTATTTAGCAAGCTTGCTATTATTGCCATTTATCATACTCATGAATTGGGATCCCTTCATATGGTTTTAAAATATTATTTAAAATTACACATGTCAAATTTGGCTGATTGTGAACATCAGCAACAATAATTTCTTGAAATAAATTCATTAAAATCTGTAACAATTAGCTTTATCATTTTATAATATTACTAAGTTTCATGATATGAAGTACATTGTGTGGCTCAGATGCTGTAACTAAGGATTATAACTGAAAAAAAATCTTTGTCTTCTTTTCTCTATACAATCACCATTCAAAAATAACCCAAATTATAATGTAATATTTGTCTTTTAGTAAAGAAAGCTTATATATAAGACTGAATAATGTTTTTTTATTAAGAGATTTTTCTATTTGTTTTACATATCAACTACAGATTTCCCTGTCCTCCCTCCTCCCACCCCCCAGCCTTCTTCCCCAGCCCACCCCCCCCATTCCCACCTCCTCCATGGCAAGGTCTCCCCTGGGGAGTCTGCAGAGCCTAGTACATTCAGTTGAGGCAGGTCTAGTCCCCTTCTTCCTGCACCAAGGCTGAGCAAATTGGACTGAATAATATTTTAATTAATAATTTCTAAAGGCATGCTGTATTGGAGAAAGAGGAAATGTACTGATAAAGTGTAGATTTTCATCTACTTTTATTTCTTCTTCCAGAGTTATTATACCACTTTTCATTCACACTCCAGAGAATTCAAATGATTAGTGAATATTAGTACATTCCCAGAAAGGAGAGTGGCAAAATTTTTAAGTATGAAGTTCAGATTATTTTAAAAATTTATATCTTATCCAATAAAAGCTGAAATTTTACAGATGAAGAGAAAATCAAAAAGTTAAACACTCCCAAATTCTATGCCTGTTAGAAAATATTTTAAAGATTTATGAAATATTCGTCTATTATTTGTTATAATATATACTTAATTTTTCCCAATTATAACAGCAAAATAGAAAATATAGAGTTAACATGATATATATGTGTGCATGTGTGTGTTTGTGTGTGATAGAAAATTTTCACTTATCTTTTTTTTTCTTTTAGAAAAGCCTAAGCCATCTTCAAGTAAGTGTATCATTTAGAATTTTAATGATATGGGTATGTGAGATGACTCACAGGGTAAAAGTACTTGTTACACATTCCTGGTGACATAAATTCAATCCCTGAACCCAGTTAAAGGTGGACAGAAAAAAAACCTGAGTCCGTAATGTTGTCCTCTGACCTCCATCCATGTGCTGTATAGTACATATGCACACACACACATGCACATGCACACATGCATGCTCAAATACTAATAATGAATGCACATTTTTTAAAAAGAATATTCAATTATGAGATTTTAATTTTTCAATGTCCAAGTGGTAAATTAAATTTCAAAAATAAGTTTATTAATATAAAGAGTATTATAATATTATTTCTCTAACAGACATTCATCAACAAAAGATAAATGGTATACTCTTTTTATTAACACCAGAGCACATTTGCCTATGATTATGCCTAGCACACTCTATTAGAATATATGAGGAATGCCTAAAATGTTTTCCTTTAGCATGCCTGTGTAGCTAACACATTTTTCATGGAAGGATACCATTGGATTAAAAAAAAAATGGTTGTGGAACTGAAAAGATGTTTAGCAGTTAAGAATATTGACTGTTCTGCCAGAGAATCCAGGTTTTGTTCCCAGCACCCACATGGTGGACCACAACCATCTGTAATTCCAGTTTCTGGGAGTCCAGTGCCCTATTCTGACATCCAGGACACCAGGCATGCACTCAATTCACATACATATATGCAAGCAAAACATTTATACATATAAAATAAAAATAAATAAATCTTTATAAACTCACAAATAGTTTCATTTCTTTTATCTATTTTTGTTTTAATTGTTAGGGATTATTCAATAAACACAGTGTGAAGATTCATTCAATGTTAGTGTGAAAGTCACAATGTGAGTCAAGAAGGTTCATATTTTAGTATTTCTAACACTCAATTATCTTCAACTAATACATTAGCTTTTTATTTCAATTTTATATCCTTGAAATATTGATTTTAGTAATTAAAAGTTAAACCTCGATGTTTCAAATAATAATAAAATATCACTATAAACAATAAAAATGCTTGCTTTTTAAAAACCCAAATTTTATTTAGGAATAAATACCTGTAAATTGAATAAGGACAAGCTAGAAGTTGATTATTTTAAAAAAAATGTTCACTGGAAGGGGAGAGATGTCTCAGAGGTTATGATCACTGTCTGCTCTTCCAGAGGTCACAAATTCAATTCCCAGCAATCACATGGTGGCTCACAACCATCTATAATGAGATCTGGTGCCCTCTTCTGGAGAGTAGGCATACGTGAAGGCAGAACATTGTATACATAATATATAAATAAATCTTTAAAAAAAGTTTACCAATTGAGTCTTTCATACATATATATAATAAAATATGATCATATTCATTCTGAATTTCTCACCTCCTAACTTCATGTTTCTTTCTTTTCCTCAAGTTCTTCCTCTTCTTCCTTCTCTTCCCTCTTTTTCTTTTTTTTGTTGAAAATATATTTATTTTAAAATAATATAGTTACAGTTTCTCCTTCCCTAACTCCCCAAATGAAACCATTACATAAAAGCAAAATACCTGTAAGATTTTTAAAAAGCCCTATCAAAGCATTATGAGATACAAAAACAAAACAAAACCAACCAACTAACCAATCAACCAACCAAACAAACAAACAAACAAACAAAAAGTCTCTAAAAATAACATTGAATTCATTTTGTATTGGCCATCTACTGCTAGGCATGGAGCCAACCCCTAAGTGTGGTTTGTATACTCAAAGAATCTTCCTTGGAAAAAAAACTATTTTTTTTTCATTTTCAAATGGTTACCAATTGGACATAGCTTCTAGGTTAGGGATAGGAGCTTGTGCCTATGTTTCCTCTAGGCACTGGGACCCCATCTGGCCCAGAACTGTGCATGACCTGTGCATGCTGTCACAGTCTCTTGAGTTCATATGTGCCTAAGTTCTGTTGTGTCTAGGCCTTTTTCCTTCCATGTCCTTCATCCCCTCTGGCTTTTACAATCTATGTGCCTCCTCTTCTGCATAATTCCCTGAGTCTGTAGGAAAAGTAATTAATGGGGACATCCCATTTAGTACTGAGTGTTACAAGGTCTGTCATTATACCCACTGTCCAGCTATATTTGTACCATGTACTTAACAAGGAAGCATCTCTAATGATGGCTGAGCAAGAAAATGCCCTAAGGTATAGCAGAATGTCATTAGGAATCATTGTGTTGCTATGATCTTTTAGGAGAACAATTGTATCTGGTTTTCTCTTGGGCCTGTGGCCTATCTTGTCTTAGATTCTTGGAAACCTGAGCAGCATTGGCCATCATTTCCACTTCGTGGAGTGCATCTTTAATCCAATCAGATAGTGTTTGGTTACTCCTCAAATTTATGTGCCACTATTGTACCAGTGGATCTTGCAAGCAGGTTGCCATTATAAATCCAAGGGTTTATAAATGGGTTGGTGTTTAGTTTTCTCCATTAGTAGCATGAAGAGTACCTTCCAGTACCATAAACACTAGTAAGTAAGGATGAAGGCTATAGGCATGCCCCAATTTGACTTCTTCATGTTCATTGAATTATATAGGCATTATCTTCAACAACAGGGCTTTACCATCAGTTTGTGGAGAGCAACCTTGGCAATTGTCTAGGTTATTTGGTGGTTTCCCTGGGGCATCTTTGAACAACAGTTCAACAAGAGGACACAGAAAGTTTCATTTGGTGGAAAAAGATGTCGAGTTAGGGCTTTGTTTGCCCCATTATGTGGAAATTCCATTTAGATACCATTCATATGTATGTATAAAGATATATATCTTTAAAGAAGCTTCTGTTATAGTAAGTTTCCATATGACTTCTCAAATGGTCCTTAGTTATAGCTGTTCCTCTCTATAATTGGCCCAGTACCTTGCTCTTACCTCTCCTCCATTTTATTCTTCTGTTCCAGGCTCCCTCCCACCACCTATCTACAGTACATAATCTATTTATAAGATCCTTCCCTTCACCCTAATCCCATACTCTATACGTGACCTCTGTAGTTTTATGGATTGTAGCTTAATATTTTATGACTAAGCAGCTAATATCCACATATAAGAAAATACATACCATACTTGTCTTTTGGGCTAGGTCACCTCACTCAGAATTTGTTCTAGCTCCATCCATTTACCTGAACACATGACTTTTTTTAATAGCTTGGTAATATTCTGCATAGAGGTACCATTTTGTCATTATCTATTTATCCTTTGGTGAACATATCAGCTATTTCTGATTTCTGGGTTCTATTAATACAGCAGCAAGGAACATGGGTGTACAAGTTTTTCTGTAGCAGAAAGCAGAGTCCTTTGAGTGTAACTGGATGTATATTTATTCCCAGGTTTATGAGGAACTGCCACACTGACTTTAGTAGTGGCTGTACAAGTTTATATGCCTACTAGTATGAGCTACCATTTATTTTATCGATCTTGGTCACTCTGGTATGAGCTATCATTTGTTTTATTGATCTTGGCCACCTTCATTGTGTTCCATAGTTTTGTGTATTTTGTGTTTTCATGTTTATTCAATTCTACAGAGTCTTTAATTTTCTTCTTAATTTCTGTCTAGAGCAATTTTTCATTCAGTAATGAGTTGTTCAGTTTTCACGAGTCTGTAAATTTTATGTAGTACATGTCGCTATTGATTACCAGCTTTAATCCATGGAAAGTGAGATAGAATAGAAGTTGTTATATCAATTTTTTGTATCTGTTGAAGCTTGCTTTGTGCCTGGGCATGGGGTCAGTTTAGGAAAAAATTACTGATGAAAACTGCTAAGAAGAAAATATATTCCTTTGTGTTTGTGTGAAATGTTCTGTAAAGATCTGTTAGGCCCTTTTGGTTTCTGACATCATTCAGCTCCAGTTTTCTCTGTTTAGTTTTTGTATGGATGACCTATCTATTGGCAAGAGTGACATACTGAAGTCACCATCACTGTGAGAGTAAATATATGATTGTAACTGTAGTAGTGTTTCTTTTATGAACTTGGGTGCTCTTCTGTTTGCTGCATAAATGTTTAGAATTGCACTATCCTCTGGGTTGATTTTTCCTTTGATAATCCTGTCTTTTTCTATCTCATTTGATTGGTTTTGGTTAGAAGTCTATTTTGTCAGATATTAAAATGACTACACATGTTTGCATATTGGATCTATTGTTTACAAAAACTTTTTTCCTGAGAAAGTTTATGATAGCTTTTATCCTGAGATGATGTCTATCCTTGATTTTAGGGTGTCTCTTGCATACGGGATAAAGATGGATCCTGTCTTTGAATCCTATCTATTAGTATGTCTTTTTATTGGGGAACTAAGAAAACCAGTGTTGAGAACTATTAATGAGCAGTGTTTTTTCATCTGTTATTTTGCTGTTGTGGTGTGTTTTCCCCTTCTTTTGATTTGTTGGTCTGAAATAATATATTCCTTTTGTTTTCTTTGCTGTGATAAACCTCTTCAGGTTGATGTTTTCCTTCTAGAGCCTTCTCTACAACTAGCCTTGTAGATAGATGGTGCTTAAATTTGGTTTTAACACAGAATGTCTTTCTTTCTCTGTCAATTGTGGTTGAAAGTTGTTCTGGGTATAGTAGTCTGAGTTGGCCATAATCTCCAAAAATTTTTAGAACATCTATCCAGATTTTTCTGGATTTTAGAGTCTACAATTAGAAGTCAGGTGTTATTCTAATGGGTCTGCCTTTATATATTACTTGGTCTTTTTCCCTTGCAGATTTTAAAAATTCTTCCTCTGTTGTGTACATTTATATGTTGTGGGGAATTTCTTTCTTGTCCTGTCTAGATGGTGTTCTGTTTGCTTCTTTTAACTTGATAAGCACCTCCTCCTGAAGGTTAGGGAAATTTTCATCTATCATTTTGTTGAAATCTTATTTTACTTTATTTTATGATTATTTTACATTCCTATTTGTGTTTCAATGAGGGAGAGAAGGAGAGGGTGTATGTAGATTTTGGTGGGTGAGTAATTAGGGAGACTGTGGGATGAGATGTGGGAGGACAAACCATAATCAGAAATTTTATAATTGGATGAAAGCAATCATTTTCAATAGCAAATAAAAGAAGTTATTTTCTGCTCCTTTGACCTGAGTTTTTCCTCCTTCCTCCTTTACTATTTTTCTTATGTTTTTTTGTTCATTTCATAATGTCCCAAATTTCCTGGACGTTTTGTGCCTTGATATTTTCTTGGCATTTTTAGATTTAAGTTTTTTTTTTTCCTGAGATATCTATTTCTTCTATCTTGTCTTCTCTCCTCCATTAGTTTGTGGAAGGTTTGTGAAGTGTACCACTGAGGTTTTTGCTTAACTTCCTAAATTTCTCCTTTCCAGTTTTTCTTCAGTTTCGGTTCTTTAGTGATTTCATTTCTGCTTTCATGACTTGAACTTTTTTCATGATTCCCCGCCACGGTTACTGTTTTTTGCAGATTTTATTAATGGAGTTATTGATATTCTCTTTAAGGATCTTGAATATATTTGTAGTAGTTATTTTGAAGTCCTTTTCTCATGCTTACTCATAGTATATTTCTCAGGGTTCACTTACTAGGGTTCCTGGCTTCTGATGGAGACACGTTGTTTTGGGTGTTAATGAATGTGTTCTGTGATGGTGCCTAGGCATCTGCATTTGGGATGATTGTGATTCTCGGTCTTGATATCTGGTCTTGTCTTTTTGAAGTAGTTGTAGCATCCCTTGGTTTCTGTTGCTCTCCCTGGATCTTAGGAGAGTGTGGGTTGCCTGGTAGGGAATGCCTCTGTTCCCTGTCATTGTGGTCACTGGGGATCCCAGGTAGGTTAAAAAATATTTCTAGTATTAGGGCTGACAGGAAGGAATGGAGAGGAGCTTGAAGTGGGCTCTGGAATGATCCACATGTAGGAAGAAAGCTGGTTATGCCTACAAGTAAAGCAGAATCTACAGGAAATGGGGGCCGAGAGGGAGGACAGATTTCTGCAAATGACCTGCTATGGGGCTGAGGATAAGACTGGGGAATTAGGAATGGAAAAGTGCAGCAGAAGTGAAAGAGAATGAAGGTCACCTACCTGTATCCCACGTCTGCGGGACAGTAGGTCCCCAGGTCAGGACTGCCTCCAGGTGTCGGAGGCTGGCCCAAACAGATGGAGTGAGGAGGATAGTTGGCTCTATACAGGATTAGGACAATCCCCAAGGAATGGAGGCAGAGAGGGAGCTCATTTTAAATTTTTTAAATGCCAAGGACCAAGTGCTTTCTTAATAGCATTATAACATTCTTTAAAAAAACAGCTATGGATTCCTCTGAAGAGTTCAGTGTCAACCTTAAACATTAAATATTGCTCTTACAATGGAGAAAATTGCTTCCATATTTAGTTTGTATTATCACTACTGATGTAAAGAATATTGCCAAAATAAAAGGTTTCCAGATAAAATAGAACGATTGCCATGAGAAAATAATATTTTGTTTATGAACTTATTATTAATTTATTACAGTCATTATTAAAATTATTTTACTTCTAAAAATATAGACGTAGCTCCAAGAATTTTACTGAGGATTAATAACTAAATATGTAAGTTTTCTAGAAATTAGTGTTTTAAGAGGTATTTTTTGATAGTTTGAAAGATTTATTTTCAGTAAATATTGATCTTTTCATATAACTTTAAGGATAAAAAAACTTGCTGAGTAACATTTAGAATATCATTAGTCTGTGAATTAACTAAAGGAGAAAAAACAAATACTGTTTAAGCAATGTTACAACTGAAGGTAAATATTTTACATCACTAAGTGCTAAGTCAATTGCTGCTACAGTGTACACTGCCTTTTATAATTTCCTTTCATTGCCCATGGCACAGAATCTTATATATGGGAATTTAATAAAAGTTAATGGGCAATGCATGCATTTATGAGATCAAGTTAAACATTGATGCAACAGACTTTTAAGGTTTATATTGTAATTTTATATAGTTTAAAATTTACCTGTATCATATCGGATGGTTCTTACTTTATACAATAAATCCATTTTCAAAGTAGATGTCTCATTGTAGTTTAGAAATACTAACTATCAGAATATTTCTTTGTCATTTTGAGCATTTTGTCTATTGTGATTTAATAAGAATATCCGAAAGTAAAGTTCAATTACCTGCTAAAATAAACATTATTATCTTCTATTTTTCTTTCTCTTTTAACTATTTTCTTCTAAAGAAGGAACATCAGAAGTCACGGACTCAGGTAAATATTTCGTCTCTGAAATGAAGTAATACTGAATTATGGAAAACAGTTGTAACCTGGGTCTGTCTTTAACCGTGTAGCATTAACAGGCATAAACAAAGTGGTTCAAATGCTCAAGTTCTTGGTGTTCTTATCTGCTGACAAGCATAAGACTTCCAAAACCTACTTGTAAGAGTGAATGAAAAACATACCTCACATTTCCACCATATCTTTAGTTTTCACTCATTATTTCTCGTTCTTGCCTAAAACACATGCTAAGGAAAACCATCAGTCAGTCAACATCATTGTTTGCTAATTTATTTCTACAGTCTATTTAGCCATCCCAAGTGACTTTTTCATTGTTTACATGCATTAGTTTGAGAAACTACTGTATAATGTCAAATCTTAATTATCTACAGCAACAATGAAAATTTAGACTTTTTTTTCTGTTTCTATTTTGAATCTCTCTTTTTAATGCCATAGTCTTATTCTTCAAAATACATAAGGAAAAACAAAGGGCACTATACATACAGGTAGCTAATATAAGTAGCACACTTCTTTTCATACCTAGAATGTCCCTACTCATCTCAAAGTGGAACAGCCCTGATCACCCATCCTTCTCATGAGCTCAAGACTCATTTTCAGCTGTCCAAGAATGAATGAAAACATTATGTTTCACAAGCTGATTGTTGTGTGTCATTTTTTCTTCCTAGGGAAGAAGAAAACTGAAAAATCTGAAAAGGAAAATAAAGGTAAATATAGCAAATTTATACATGTATGTCTCAAAAAAAGAAGAAAAGCAATTTATGAAAATTGGTTATTGATTACATCAGAATTTCAGTTAAACATTCAAAAGTTATAGTCTTCACGTGGTTATTATTAAGTATCAAAGGAATAAAAATTTAGATCCCAAAGTAAATTCTACCTGTTATTGATAAACAAATTCCATACATATGACTCTTGAATTGTGGATATTGATGACACAAAATTCATTACCAAACTTCAAGACATAAGAATACAGACATTTATTTAAGAAATCCATTGGTTATTTTTACTGAAGAACATTAAATATATATATATATATATATATATATATATATATATATTATCAGGAAAAGATAAAAATAAGCCAATGTTTTGAATCCAGAATCATTTGAGTTATATTTTATATCATCTTTAAGTAAAATGTAATGTGAGCACTTTAAAGGTATTGTTTGATTGAAAGAAATCTTTAGTGAATATGTTATGATGACATTGTCAAAACATTAATGAATGAAAGATAAATTGTAGAAATTAAGCATTCATTTATTTTTCCACTGGTGGACAATCTGGAAACCATATGGCAGTTTTCCTTTCCCCTTAAAATTAGGTTTACATTAGTAAACTACCTAATATCATACAGTCAGGGTTGGTTTTAGCATAATCATTTGGAAAGCTTTCAGAGGTATTAATTATCTAAGAAATACATACCTAACCAAGAAGAAAGCATGATTGACAAAAATAAAAATGATAAGTTTGGTTTGTTCGTATTTGAGTGCTCAGGGTGACCTGTTTTCCACAAATACTAATCCTCTAAATAATTACATTACTATTGTATCTCTCTTTTTAACAGTAGAATGATAATTTTATTACTACTTACTTTCATTAGATATTAGTTCAATATAAAACAAAATTGTTGAAAATTACTTTGAGAAACTAGTTATAACACTGCAATTATTCTAATCTCATAAATTTATATTTAAAATGAGGCAAACATTTAATGCAAAGTTACTTTGAAGTTTTATATTTTAATATGCATTTTTAATAAACAGTTCCAACAAGACAAGAAAATCTTCATGTGCACAATGTGACTAAAGGTAAACTTGAACTTTATGAATATTAATATTCTCTGTTGCTATGTAAATTCATATTATACTCAGCATTATTATTATTAACACTGACTTTTAAAGAAGTTTGTGGATATGACTTTCTGCTAATACATGAGAGCAAGAACAGACAGAAAATCTAGCAGAAAGATACTACTTCAACAAAAAGTTAGAAAATATGAAGAAATATTACCAGTGCATATATTCAGTGAGATATTTTAGTCATGCTAGAGAAAAAAAATTCTCTATTACAAAAAAACTTTAGCTGCATGAAGAATATCAAAGTTTATATACCTATAGTAGTTTAAAACAATTTCAACTGAGATTTATTTTATTGTGACTAAAGAAAATTAGCATCATGTGTGTATTTTATTTATAATTTGACATTTTAAACTAGTTTTACCTAGAAATAAATTTGAAAATGCCAGCATGAAAATGGCAGATCATTGCTCTTTAAAAAGAAGATATGTGTTTGGGTGATACTATCACAAAACTACAAATAAACCTTATTAATTAATTACATAGTAGAGGTGAGGTGATTGTAGAACTAATCCCCCTAAGACAGTAGAGAATCCCAACCACAGCCAATTATTTTTCTTTGTCATAAACACACAGATCTTCATGGAAAGGAAGGCAAACCCTGGTTTCCCTCAGGTCTCTTTGGTGCTTGTAGCATGTACACTCAAAAGGCAGGATGTTCCTACATACATTGTGCCATGTACTTGTTAGTAATTGAGACAGTACTATGGCATTCAGTGGAGAAGAAGTTAATTCTCGAAGCATACCAGGTCATCTTGAGTTGAGAAAGCATTATTTGTTCCTTCATTTAAAGGATAGTTCATTGTATCTTGGTTTCCACTTGGGTCCTTTGTAGGTTCTATCTCCTTAATCATGCTAGTATTTTTAAAGTAGAAGAATTATTAGTGAAGAACTTTAAGTTATTTAGGTTTGTGATTTTCTGTTTAAGGTATCCAGCTACAGAAATCCCCAAAACACAAGTCTCCAAATTCAAACTGTTTTTTTTTTAAATTGTACATTTGTAAATTTGTAATTCTTAATTCTGCAGGAGAAACTCCACAGGTCTCAAAGTATGTCAATGTAATTCAGATTCCATTGAAATTGTATTTTGAAGCCTGACCATTTAAATTTAATAAATGGTGGTAGAAGACAGATATGACCCATCTCCTTTTCTAAGAAAATAGCCTATCTCTTAGCATTTTGAATAATCATCACACTGTATATTTTATGTTATCAACATACAGTTAATGAGATGCACTTCTTCAAATAAGCATCACTCACTGAAAAGAAAAAAGAAAAAATCCAATTTGTATGATGCATTTTCAGAGTCATTAGTTTGTTAATGTAATTGGCAGTTACTTGCCTTTATTCATCGTTGAAAGGGAAATAATTCTCAATATATTTTATGTAGTTTAGAAATCATAAAGTGTACATAAACTGCATCATGCAAAGTAATTTTATTCAAGTTATCTATAATTACAGTTGAACTAAAATAATTTTTAAAAGATCCTGCTGATTTTAGTAAGAGTGTTAAAAAAATTAAATTGCTTGACAGTTGAGATGAAGAATGGCTTTTTTGATAGCATGCATATCTTCATCTATAAAAGAGACTATGTTATTCAAAGAAACATGTTCACAGGCAATGGAAAGCTATATTTGTTCATTAATTTTTAATTAGTAGGGAAAGGACCTGAAGAGTTTAGGTACACTTACATAGTCCATTGACACATGCTACACATCCCTTGCTTTATTATCTTACTAAACAAAATGTATGTTCTCTTTCCAGCAGAAAAACCTGCAAAAATACCAAGTAAGTACTGTTTGTGTTAGCAATAAATTCATTTTGGTACATGTATGTACCAAAAATCGTCTAAAGAAGGAAACATTCCAGAGGAGTCAGTCTGTGGTCAGCACTCCATCACTTTGGGTCTGAGATGAGGTGGGGTATTATGGCAGTGGAAACAAGTGGTTTAAGAGGTGACTTTCCTCAGGGGCAGGTGAGATACAGAGAAATGGAGAGAGAGGATCATGGGCAAGGTGTACTTCTGAAGGTTACACCTCAGTAAGACACTTCCTCCAGTTCCATCCTGCATTCCAATAACCCACTGGGCTACTCATTCGTCTGCTGGAAGCTAGTGAAGTCCTGGATGAATGTCAGTCATGTGAATGTTGACAGTGTGCAGAAAATTTCCACTGTAGCTCTCTCCCCCACCCTGGAAAGTTTATGGCCTGAAGACTGCTCCTCTACAGAGACTGCTTCTACTGGGATTAGCCAAGCCTGCCTGCCTGTTCAGCTAATATAATAGCTCAGATTCCTTGTTTATCTGTATGCAATAACCCTGCCTCCCTGTTCAGTTGAATATAATAAACACATTGAGTTTTATGGGCATCCTAAATATATATGAAACTACTGTAAACAAACTTCAAAAATTTCTAGAATTCATTGAAATAACCATATTTATTCTTTCCCATGTTTCCAGATTTAAGAAAAACAAATCATTGAAAATTAGGATTATCATAAAATGAGTACACTGCAGCTATATGTATAATTTTTATTTTGATAGATGTATTACAAGTTTTTTAAAAAGTAGGTGAAATTATCTTAGTACTATCTTTAATCCAATATATATGCATATCATTTTAAAATATGTAATAAGCATATAGGTTCACATCTTTTTAAATGCAAATTTTAAAGTTGTTTGTGCATTTTATATTTATAACACATTTATGTTTGTAATACCCACATTTGAATTCCCCACACACTGTGTAGTTAATGGCTGTTACATGGCCTGAGCAGGTCTAAATATTTATTATTTATCCAATAGCTGAGTACAAAAGTGAACATTGAAATAGTAATTAAGAACTCTAACTTGCCAAGTTCATCATTCAAAAGTTCTTTGATTGAAAGTAATAAAACGTCATATAGTCTCTAGTAATTTAAAAAGGAGACTTATTATAAGTTTAATGAATTATCTCATGGATGTAAGGACAAGATTTATAGCTGAGCCTGCAGAAGAGCCCTAGGAAACTACACTATTATGCATTCTTTCTCTATGGTCCCTAAAGCTAAGGATCACAAGAGCAGACTCCATGGAGGAGGTAGTACCTTGAAGCATGGTTAGAGTGCGGAAGACTGGAAAATGATAAAATTGGAAGAAAAAATAAAGTATAGTACATTAAATGTATCTTGTAACAAACAACGACCATTGTATCCCTCCACCTACTTGGCGTTATTTAATGTGTTAGAGGAAGTAGGGGTGGTGTTGTTTCCGAGTGTGACAACTTATACTTGTCATCATTTACTTTTCTCTTGATAAAGGATGTTTAAGAAATAGTTGTGTTTGAAATAATTACCTGCATTTCTTGTCTGCTGGCTGGACCAGGTCTTCTAACTAAATTAACAGATGAGGTCACTTTTTTTTTTACCCTGTTGTGTTTCAATGTGTACCAAGACTGTCCATGGTGCTGAAGACAAGGGAAGAAATACTGTCAGATAAGAAAGGCCTAGATTGAGAACAAACACAAGCTGCATTGTAGTGCTCACTTGGGGTAGATGCCTGAAGACAACCCAGTGTTCTGTGTTCTCACACATCAGGGCTTCCACTGATGGGAGAGCAGAGATGCTGAGAGAGGTAACGATGCAGGGATCACTGCTGAGTGGAATGTCCCATGCTTCAAACAGGATGAGGGATTAAACAGTATTTGTTCTGTGGTTTAGTTATTCCTTAAGGGCATAAACTTAAGATTTTATTATATAAATGTGGTAGGTAAGTGATTTTCTTCCATATTAGAGTAGGATGGATCACACGGGTGCCAGTGGTTCCACATTATCCTAAAAATTAGCATAAAGTGTTAAATGAGATCTAGATATAATTAAATAAGGATTTCACCAGTGTAAGTGTTAATGCTTTCTTCTTGAATTTCTATCTTTGGTATATGTAGGTCTGAAAATCCAACTCCGAAATGGTTATCTATTAAACATTTCTTCTTAATATAATCAACTATAATAAATATATAGTGTTTGGCATTAATGAAATCGTTAATAATTTTATGTACATTCCTACATTACAATTTTCCAATAGCTTCAGAAATCCACAATATCCCAAGGGGAATTTAATTTATATAGTGAAGGACTATGGCATTTTTCAAATAATAGTTTTACTATTACTGATTTAATTGAGTCACACACACACACAAAAAAAACTAATTTTCTTAAGTTCTTAAGCACAGAAAACACACCCTTTGCTATATGTTGTTGCCACCCTTAGCCCTATTTTTTAATGAATGGATTTGTGGTCTTTACTGGAGTGATAAAAATCTACCCTGAAAGATACTTAAGAGTTAGTTCACTTCTAAAACTAATTAATGTTATAAGAGATTAATTAAGCTGCTGAGAAAATTACCTTGCAATTAATTAATGGAAATATATCAGCCTTTTAACTTTTAAAGAACTGAATTAGTTTTACTGCTGTACAACACATGCCAGTCACATTTCTTGTGCTCCAAAGAAAACATAATGATCTTATTAAGATGCAGTTGTAGCAAAAATCCTTGATGTACTGTCTACTTAATTCTACTGACTGGAATGGTAAGATTCTTGCCAATATATGTTGAATTCATTTTAAATGTGGCCAAAGTCCAAACAAGAAATAAATGGCATTGTAAGAACTAAGTAGCTATTAAATCTCTCCCCCTGGTCTGTTAAAAGTGTTGGGGAGGCAGGAGTGAGTCATCCCTGGTGCTGTCAACATATGATTTAAAGTATGACTGCCTTTGTATCATTTCAGTCAGTGAGATTAGGACTTTTTTTTAAATACAAAGTAAAAACAGGTCCTTCTCATTCCTAAAATAATCCCTCAGAAGATAAAAATGCAGAAAAGGAGTAAGAAAATGAAGATTTTAGAGAGATTATTGTTCTTTGGTTTTGCTGTTTATGTTTAGCTCTTTAACAAGATGAAAAAAGCTCCATTCTACTCATCCTTGGCTTGTTTTTCAGTCATGAAGTGATGGTATTGGATTTTGGCAAAATGCATGTTCTGTATCTATTGGCATAGTGATGGTATAATACAGGAACTGAGTTTTAGATGCTAAACCAATCTTGCACTTCTAGAATACACCTTGCTTGCTTGATTGTTGTATGGATTTCGTACATTGATGGTTTCAGTTTGCTAGTAAGAGCTTTTCATCCCAATTGATAAGAGGACAGTGGTCCATAGTTTATTTTTTTGTTTTTAAGATGTGTTGGTCTGGGTTTGACTTCAGAGTGAGACTGCCTCATAGAATGAGAGAACTACATATGCCCCCCTTTCATGTTTTTACAAGACTATGAAAAATATTTCTTTAAAATCTTGTACAGACTTAACCAGTGGTATAATCTGAGACATGGGTTTTAATTTGCAAGCATTCTGTGTGTTGTTAATATATTGTCAATATAGTCATTTTACTTATTATGAATCTGTTCAGTCTAATTTTCTTGAATCGGTTTTATACCTTTCCAAGAAATGTTCATCTTTAAAGTGTTTTTAATTTTTACTTTTTAACAACCCTGCTTTATTTTATATATAGCAATACAATGAACATATTCACTAACACTATAATAGAATTATTTGAAAAAGTTTTTAAAAGTAGAAAAGAGAAAAATGTTTTATGTTACAAAAAGCTCCAGAACAATTGTCAATTAAAAAGAATTTTGCTGGATGGTGGTGGCTCATGCCTTTAATCCCAGCATTTGGGAGGCAGAGGCAGGTGGATCTCTGAGTTGGAACCTTGTGGGGGACCAGCCCCTACCATTATTTACCACAGGAACTCATGAGGAATGAGCAATAAGTGACTTAGAAATAGAAAGGGGAGAGAAAACAGAGAGAAACACAGGATAGGCTCGGGTGGGTCAGGTTCCTTGTCCACCGGCCCAGAACTTTATTCCAAAGGTCTATTTATAACAATGCCAAGGGGTGGAGTAAAAGACCTCCCCCTTGCTAGTTAGACCCTTATAAACACCTGGTACCCAGGCCCGTGGTCCAATCAACCTCTTATGCAGTCCTGCTGGGTACAGCCATTAGGAAAGGTAGTGGGCTCCAACACAGCCTGATCTACAGAGCAAGTTCTAGGACAGCTATAGCTACACAGAGAAACTGTGTTTCAAAATACGAAACTAGAAAGCATGAAGAATAATTTCATTTTATCTGATTTATGATGCACACATTTTTATATTACTTGATATCCTTTGTACTGCTGTCAAGTCATATTACAGTTCTTGTTCTTGCTTCTGATGATAATGATTTGAGTTTTATGTCTTCTTGATCAAGTATTCAAACAAATATAAATAATTGGAGTGGTTCTGTTTTTAAACCTGGTTCATTATGGAAAATATGACATGTATAAAATAGAACACAAAGTATATGCTGCTACCAGCAGTGTGGTTTCCACTTTACTGCATTCCTTGAATTTTGTCAGAGACAAGGACTATCAGAACATCATTTTTGAACTCCCTGGCATATTTTTCTCATTTCAAGTTGTATATCGTCCTTATAACTTTGCATGTTTGTGAACATGGGGAACAGGCTACAGGTTAGAGGTTGCATTCTGAGAATTCTGCTTAATATTATGCTTCTTAGGTTCCCGTGTGTTTCTGTATAGTCATAATTCACTCTTTACATAGTTATCCAAATTTAAAGGAAGTTCTAACTTAATTATGCTGTTTTCAAAATAAAAGTCTTCTCTAATTTCAAATCTTTTTTTTTTCCTTCTTAAATGTGTTCTATTTTGAATCCTATACCACGATGGAAGAGGTCTCCCTTATTACCCTTACCAATCTCTTAAAACATACAAATCCAATCACATCAAGTCATTTATATGCTAATTGTGTTCTGTACTTGCAGTCTTTAGAAACCCTAACATATTAATTTAATATATATTCTATTTGAGTCAATATATGTCTATATTTATGCCAGTTTAACTGCTTCCAATGTTTCAATGTGTCTGTCTTCCAGTGACATCTTCTTCAGAACTACCTTCAGCAAAGTCATTTGGGAGCCCACTCAGCTTTCCTTTAATAGAAATTGTTCTCCAGCATCCCACAATTAGCCTTTTATATGGTTAGGGTAGTGGGGATGGAATAGAGAATGAGACAAGTATTGCTATTAGTCCAGGATCAACTCCAGTTGGTGAGCCTTCGCTACCAGTTTCCCAAGTGATGGGATTGTAGATGAGTTCTACCATTTCCAGCCTAGAAGCCTGTTGTCATTGAGCACAAAGCAATGTAAGTTGGGTCTCTACTTGCATGTTGAGAGAAGCTTTCAATCTATTATTCCATTGCATTTCTAGTCTATGGTTAGGATAGGAGAATTCTGTGGCCAATTTTAATGTTCTTTCTTTCTTTGAGGCTATCGTTTCTCTCTGCCTTTATGTTGTTGGTTGTTTTTACTCTTTTGGGGGCCCACCAACTAGTACCCAGATAAACCACACACAGAGGCTTATTCTTACTTATAAATGCCCAGCCTTAGGTTGGCTTCTTTCTTGCTAGCTTTCCTTAACTTAAATTATCTCGTCTATCTTTTGCCTCTGGGTTTTCCCATTCTCTTACTTCTGTAAATCTTACTCTTACTCCATGGTTTGCTGTGTAGCTGGGTGGCCAGACCCTGATATCCTCCTCCTTCTCTGGCTAATTCTTCCTTTCTCCTTCTAGATTTCTCCTTCTATATATTCTTTCTGCCTGCCAGCCCTGCCTATCCTTTCTCCTGCCTTGCTATTGGCCATTCAGTTCTTTATTAGAACAGCATATGTTCTAGACAGGCACAGTAACAGAGCTTCACAGAGTTAAACAAATGCAACATAAACAAAAGTAACACAATAATATTCTACAACATCTTTGCTCTACTATAGGTTTACTTCAGTACCCTGGGGAAGGTAAATGACTAAATATATAAGAGAAACACATATTTGAAAAAGAATTTGTGTTTTTTTAGTAGTATGTGATTCAGGGCTGGGGAGCAACTTGGTATAATGCTCAGTGTGCAGAAACCATGGTCCAATCCCCAATACTACATAAACATTTTGTGGTAGTACATGCTTGTAATTGCAGCACTTAGGAGATAGAGGTAGGAGAACCAGAAGTTCAAGGTTACCCTCACCTATATAGTAATTTCAAGACCAATCTTGAAATTGTAAATATATACAAAATGAGAAAATATATATATAATATATACATATGATTTTGTATATATATGTGAGATTGTCACAAGGAAATTAATATCTATTACATATGACACAACAATTAATAATTAATTTTAAGAAATTCAAAATAAAATACTTCAATAGTAACTGCCAAAGAGTATGTATAAGTAAACATTAAGTATAAGAAAATATTTAACATAACTAGATATTAATAAAATACAGATTTATCAACTTGTATGTAACAATTCACATGCTCTGGAACCACTGATAATTTTAAAACACTGAAAAATAAAAGAGGACAGGGTTTTTAGCCACCAGAACTTTTATAATTGTTACTGGGAATGAAAATGGTCCTGACATCATAGATACTGCTTTAGTATTTTTTTTTATAAACATCAGGTTTACATTAAAAACCTCACCATTTCCTCCCTGGAGGGTGAAAGGAATGAAAACTCATGTTCACACAAAAGGCTGTGCATGAATATTTATAGAACTAGCTTAATAATTGGCCAAACTGGAAATAACCCACATGCCCTCAACAGTGGAGTGGATACATCACCTGAGGTACAGCTACATGATCGAATATTACAAAGGATTTTGTGCTAAAATCCAAGCTTGTGTGCTGTAAGGTCATTGTGAAAATAAACTAAAATCTCACAGGAAAAATACATTTAAAAAAAAATGACAGTTTCCTCTCATTTTTCTTGTTTGTCTCAATTTTCCTACCTTCCACACTTTTATTACAAGCTCAGCAGTTTCTTACCTTTAGTGAGTTCTCATCATGAAAATGAGCTACAACTGGTGGGTTCGCAGAAGTCAAGGGTACCTGCTTGCTCCTGTGGTTTCAGCCCTCAGGGCAGTCCCTTTTTGCTTTCTTAATTTTGAAGTGGGCAAGGCCCTGCCCACTTCAGCAGATGATCTCAAGTCATCGTGATTCACTCAGGAAGATATCTACTCACATTTTGGGAGTTTCTATTCTCCACTCTCTCACAATCCTGATTGTTTGCCCCAATTCCTCCTTCACAGGTTTGATTCACTGTGAGTTTTAGCCATTGTTTCCATCCAAGGGTGCTTGTGGGTCTATTTTTTTTTTTTTTGCGTGCGTTTTGGTGTATATCTATTTTACCATTTCCTTGAGAGAGATGAAGAAGATTTAATTTCTGTGTTATTGCTATTTTTTTATTTCCTTGCCCTATGCTATCTTAACAAAGCACACCAGCCTCCATACCCTACACTGAAACTTAATTTGTGAGTTTTAACTTGAATAGACTCTTGTATATCCTACACAACACAAGAACCCACCTCTTATCAGCTGAGGTCTTTTCCCCTACTTTGAACTCAGAACCTCAACAAAATGGGAGTCTTTTCTTTTGTGTTGTTTTTTAGTATATGAGCTCTTGGGTATGCAATTGAACACCAGAACTAATAATGCCTGAAAATTTTTATTTTTCCCCACATCTGATATTAGCTGAGTAGTAACAAGTGCTTTTCTAAATTAAAAGGAGAATCATCATCTGTCTTAGCTTCATACTATTTTATGAGCTAATTATATAACTAAAAAGATAGAGCAGCTGATTATAGAATCCTAAATTTCAATAATTGAGGTGGGTAATTACTGGAACAGAATGTTGAAAAATCGTGGTATCAAAAATTTTGATATAAGGAAATTAACATCAAATTTCTATAAATTGTTTCATAGGACAGTGTGGCTGCTGATACTGGAGGCCTCAACTTTAGAAATATTCATAAAAAAGCTATATGTATTTGGAAAAATTACTTAATATTTCTGGACTTCTGTAAAATTACTTCATATTTCTGAACTTACGTTAAAAATTTGAATTGCAATGATATTTATTCTACAAAATTTGGGAAGATCAACTAACGTAAAATAGTAAGGTATATAAATAGCGTTTGGTGCACAATGATGATCACTGATCTTCTAGTTATGTGGGTATTTGGTGATAATAAGAACTGTGGTAGCAACCATTCATGTAAACCTGCTTCTTCTCCAGCTAGGGGCAGATTCCATTTTGGTATCAACATGAATAAAATTATCAAGTGAATTACTAGGAAGAATGTATGTTTCCTGCCTGTTTGGTTAGATTTTTGAAAACCATGTCAACTTTTGGAGCAAGTGTAACTGAATTCACTTTGTTCCAGAAGTTAGCAATGGAACAGTCACTTTGACTGAGGTCTTCTATGTACTGGTTGCATGAATATCATTCTGAGTAACTCTCTCCTCTTTGCTGACCCTGAGAAATTCTATGTTAGGTGCATTTGGCGAGATGTTTGCCACTGTTCCTTATTAGTCTTTGGGTCACAGCAATGTGGCCTCATTCGTTTATGGGTGACGTTAAGTTATTTTGACATTGCCCTCAAGACAGTCATCTCACTCTAAGAGTGACAGCATGGATACTCTGAAAGGACTACATACGTTTATTCAACACCCTTGGCTTCACTGTGTGATGTGTGGAAAATTCCAAATGTGAGCTGTCTCTGCATACTTTATTATTCCCTGGAGCCAAGCTCAAGAATGCTGTGCCTATTGTTCAGTGTAGCAGTTAATTTTCTTTAAATCTCATGATCATTTTGAAAAATATAATGTATAAGGGGAGCCTCTCCCACCTGAGGGCTGAAAATAAACTATCTGCTAACTCTTGCTTTGAATCATGGTGGATGCGTTGGATTTCTTGGGAAAATATAAACTCACAGAATATAATATTCTATTAACCTGTTTATGCACAATTCAGAAAGTGAGTTGAAAAATAATTTGAAACATTGGATAGCCCTAAAAATACAAAGCAATGTGTTGAATTTAATGAAGCGATAGGAGCAGGGAGGAATACAAAACTCCAGGCTGAATTTCCTTTGTGTTTGTGCCTGAGGTTCCCAGATGTTTAATAATGAGTATCTCTTGGAAATGCAGCTATCCAGACAGATTGCTAGCAGAGAAAAGATGCAGTAACTGTGTGGGTACAAAATGCATGCATTATTTAGCTAGATTTTATTTATTTATTGTGTTTGCTAAGAACATGCAGAGCTGTCTGAACATCACAGAGGAAAATTGTATATTTTAAAATGTGAGATGGTTAATCTTGATTGCCAATTTGACCAAATTAGTAGGTGCCTAGCGATTAGTAAAGCATGTGTCTGGGTGTTTCTGTGATTTCAGTTTGAGAGGATCAGACAGGCAGGGAAGATTAGTTCCAGATGTTGACAGCACCATGTTGTGGGATAGATGCACACAGGGAATAAAGAAAAAAAATGAGAGACCCAGATAGCACAAATTTCCTTTTCTTTTATTGACTCCTGTCTACCATAATGTGATGATCCTTTTCCATATGCTCATTCTACTCTGATGCCCAAACTTACTCAAGCCCAGCATGATAAAGCTGAGGGATAATGGATAGAAAACTCTGAAACCAGGAGCCAAAATGCATCTTTCTCATTCTTTAAGTTACCCTCTGGGTATTTTGGTCCCCACTACAGATAGCTGATTTAAAATAGAGAAGACGGAATTAACAGTCTATGCTATCACTGAGTTCCTTAGCATGTATCATCTACAAGTTAGTGTCTTAATCTTCCTCATCCTACAATGCCATCACCCCCGCTGTGTCGCAAATCAGGAAATGCTCATTCAAACATCTTCCTCAAAGCAGGGCATGGTAGATTATTCCTGTAACCCTATCACTTGGAAAGTGGAGGCTAAAGGATCAGAACGTATTCTCAGCCTTAGTTACATAGTGATCTTGAGACCAGTCTGGGCTCCATGACACTACCTTAAAAATTTACAAACAAACTAAAAAAAAAAAAAAAAAAAAAAAATTCCCCTTTAATTTGACCTGTATATGCCAATTCTCATTTTGACTATCAGCCAGGCATGTTCTGGTTTCACTCTAAGGCAATAGCTCTCATCTTGTGGGTCACAACCCCTTCTAGGGTCAAACAACCCTTTCATAGGGGTCACCTAAGACCATCGGAAAACAGACTTACATTATGATTCATAACAGTAGCAAAATGAGAGTTACAAAGTAGCAATGAAAATAATTTTATTGTTGGGGTCACCACAACATGAGGAACTGTATTAAGGGGTCGTGCATTAGGGGAGGTTGAGAACCACTGCTCTAAGGGACACCCTTCCCTATGCCCATGCAGATGTACACCTATTCTTCTGGGCCATTCTCATTGCCATGTCTGCTTCCTGGAGCTTTCATGTAGTCATACTTCTGACATCTCTCTCTCATTGATCCCTTATCATTCCATCAGTTTTAACTTCCCACATCTGGATCAACTCACCCCACACTTACTTCGAATACCTCATTTAAATTTCATTTCAGAATTTGAAGTTACAAAGCTCAGTGGCCACGTCTAACCTTTCTGAAACACTATACACTATGGATCCACCACATTTTTAGAAATGTTTTTCCTTCTATAGTATCACATTGTTTCAAACCAACCTATTTCCTTAGTATTTTCTCCCTAAAGAAACGGTCCTCAGCCTGTGGTGCATGATCCACTGGGGGGACTGAACGACCCTTTCAAATGGGTCCCTGAGATCATCAGAAAACCCAGATCTTTACATTTCATAACAGTAGCAAAATTACAGATATGAAGTAGCAATGAAAATAACTTTATGATTGGGGGACACCACCACATGAGGAATAAAGGGTCACAGAATTAGGAAGGTTGAGAACCAATGCTCTAGAGATTAAATTCCAATCCTAGTGTTCTTTCCTGCTTCCCTCCTCCTCATTAGAATCACCTACGGTTACTATTAGCCCCACCGTCTCTGCTTGAGCAGTACTCTGAAGTCTACTTTCAACTTCATAGATATTTGTGACTTTTCTCTATAATGTCGTCCTTCTTCAGTCTTTCCATTTCTCCAAGTCTTCAAGAAATTTCTCCTATAACACCGAGTCTTGCTCCCTCTTTACTTAGACATAGAGCTCAAATAGAGTTTTGACTAATCATTGTGTCTTCTCTCCTGTCTAGTTCTCTTATCAAATAATGCTTTTTTTTTTTTTTTTTTACTGTTTATTACCTGAGTCATTGCATTCACTGTTGAATGACAGAATGGCTTTCTGATTTGGGTCATTCTTTCTTTTCATATCTACCCAGATTGTTTCCCAAAAGAATCTTATAATGAATAGGTCATTAATACAAGAAAAATTCAATAACTTTTCAGTGAACATTGATTAAAGTTGATGTTCTTTATTTAGCAAAAGGATAAAGAAACTCTAAGATATAGACGTAAACTTTACCATAATTTGTCCCATCATTATATTTTTTTAAGAATTATCATTCTTATCTCTGACTACCCAAGTTCTTGTGATTTCTTGACAGCCATTGTCAATGAGATGGCTCCTATAAATACTTCGAATAGGTTGATGGGAAGAGTGAGGCTTTAGATGGTTAGAGAAAATGGCCTCATGCCTCTCTTTTCTATGTTACTTCAGCAAAGTTACTTTTCACCTCATTGTTTCTCAGTTGTCTTTTAAGAAGTTGAGATTTTCTACATATTTCTTAGGTGTATTTTTCAGTTTCCATGAAAACATGTACGTAGAGTACCTGGCATAGCAGTTCTTTTGATGTTACTGAGGTGTATTTAATGAGTAATTTAAAAAAATAAATTCTGCAAATTGTTTTATTTTTAGTATTCTAAACACACCTATCATGCAGAAATATCCACATGGTAAGTCTCATCTTTAGGGTGAAAATCTGAACTTTACATCACATAAGAGAATACTTTGAATACAAGCTGCTAGTTAATCCATTTGCACACATCAGATAGTGTTATTAAATGTGTTATCCAAACTCAGGAGCTGTTTTAACAGAGTTTGAAACTGATAACTATCCTGAATAATGTAGATTTCACTTTTATTACATTTCAAGTTAATTTAAAATATGGCTTCTAATGTGAAATTTGCATTAGTTAATTGGCAATAATTAATATTGTATATTAATGGCTGTTTTAGTTAGACTTATTATTGTTATGATGAAATAACATGACTAAAAGCAAGTTGGGGAAGGTAGGATTTATTTGGTTTATACTTGCACATCATAGTCTATCCTTGAAGGAAGTCGGGATGGGAACTCAAACATGGCAAGAACCTGAAGGCAGGAGCCAATGTAGAGATAATGGAGGAATGCTGCTTACTGGCTTGTTCCTACTTGCTAGCTTGCTCAGCCTGTTTTTGTAGACCCCTGGACCACCAGCCCACAATGGGCTCAGCTTTCCCGTATCAATATCAATAGCTAGTTAACAAAATTCCCTATAGACCTGCCTACAGCCAGATACTATGGAGATGTTTTCTTAATGGAGGTTCCCTCCTCTGAAATGACTTTAACTTATATCAAGTTGACATAAAAGTAACCACCTCAGTGGCTTTTCCATAAAATATGTAAGTCAAGAATACATCCCAATATAGTAATTCTTACTTTGAACAGTCCAGTTTTATGTTGTCATCTTATTGTTGATATTCTGCATAATTTTGTTTATAATTACATTTACATAGTCGTGTCTTCATTTAAGATCTAATACTTACTTGGCTATTTTATTTTTTAAAAGACTTTGGCTTGATGGAATTTATCATACCTATTTTTAATTAGTCCCCTTTCTTTTGACATGGTGTATTACATTATCTATTTTTATAATACATTGGCTATCATATAGAAATCCAGTTTGGTATTTGAAGTAGCATTTCTCAATGTGTGCTCAACAGATCTTTGGAATCACCTAACTCTTTCAAGTGACATATAACTTAACCCCTTGTTGGGCAAGCGTGGAGGAACTAAGCTTGGATCCCCAGCACACACACAAAAGCAAGACTTGGCAGCACGTTTTTGTGCACTAAATCTCCCATGGTAAGACGTGGGTCAGAGTCAGTTCATGCACCAGATAACCTGGCTGGCATACACAGCAGTCAACAAGAGACTCTGTCCCAGATAAGTTTGGAGGGAAACCCGAGGTAGCCCTTTAACCTGCAACATGTGCTTGCTTGCTCAGACACATAAACATGCATACACACACACACACACACACACACACACACACACACACACACACACACACACACATTGACATATTGACTAAAATAAAATCCTTCTTTCTAGCATCCATTCCCTATAACATTTTCCACTCCCTTATTTTGATAAATGTACATTGGAATTCTCCAGAGACCGAATGATACACGAATGCATCATTGCACTAAGACAATAGATGCTTTGGATTCTTTCAAAATGAATTGTTAAATGATTGCTCTAATTTCCAAACATCAATTACCAATAGATATATTATCTATATAAACAACAGTTCTTTGGAGTCCTCAATATTTCCTTAAGATTAAAAAAAATCTTTCTGAGAATCACTATTCTAGAGAATATAAAACTAATGGGACCAACACAAAACTATCTCTTTAAAGTTTAAAAGTTTTATAATTATCCACCCTGTGTCCCACTGGCACTGATGCTAATAGACTGCCTATTTCTTTATGACTATTAAATTTTAACCAAAACTTGAACTCACACTACATACACATGTCTGTTTAGCAAACACTTTGTACAGATACTATATGGAGATTATATAAGTATATTATATGTGTATAAAGTGTGCAATCTCCTAACTGCCAACATATGGGACCTTCAGTTTGTCTCCTTCATCAGCCTCACAGAACCTGTGCTATCTTGCCTTCATCGTGACTTAGATTTACTCAGGAAGCAGATCTGAATCTCTTCCTGTTATTTTAAATTTTTACTGAAAATACATATTTCATGCAGTATATTCTCATCACAGTTTTACCTCCTTTGTTTCACCCTAAATTCTTTGCACCACATCTTCTTTCTCTCCTTTCCTAGGAAAACAAACAGTCCAATAGAAAAACAAGCAAACCAGAATAAGAAAGGCAAACAAACAAAGAAAACAAAGAAAGTAAAATACAAAGCACAAAAAAGCACATATACAGGAAAACACATACATATACAACACACACACACACACACACACACACACACACACACACACACACACCATACAGAAAACACATAAAAACACAAAGTCAGAAACCATAATAGAGCTGGTCGGTGGTGACGCGCGCCTTTAATCCCAGCACTCCGGAGGAAGAGGCAGGCGGATCTCTGTGAGTTTGAGGCCAGCCTGGGCTACCAAGTGAGTTCTAGGAAAGGTGCAAAGCTACACAGAGAAACCCTGTCTTGAAAAACCAAAAGGAAAAAAAAAAGAAAAAAAAAACCCACCATAATAGATAAGCAAAAGAAATAAGGTAAAATAATAATAATAATAAAATAAACAAAGCATTATGAGACAAACTCCAAAAATACCACTTGCATTCATTTTGTGTTGGCCATTTCATGCTGGGCATGGGTCCTCTCTTAAGTGTGGTTTCCATACCCAGTGAGACTCCATTGGAGAAAATACTTTTTCCTCTGTGAGTGGTCGTTAACTGGAGAGAGATACTGAGTTCAGAATTGTGGCTCATGGCCACTTTCTTTTCAGTGCTGAGACCCCACCTGACCCAGACCTGTGCAGGTCCTATATACGCAGCCACACTCTGTGAGTTTGTATATGTGTCCAGAACTCACTGACTGTTTCCTTGATGTCTCCCATCCACCCTGGCTCTTACAATTTTTCCACCTCCTCTTCCACATAGTTCCCTGTGTTGTGAGGAGAGGGATTTGATGAAGACTTCCCATTTAGGATTGAGTGTGCCAAGGTTTCTCATGCTCTGAACAGTGTCCAGTTTGAGAGTGGGATTTGGGGGCTGGTGGGATGGCTTAGCAGTTAGTGTAGTTAATGCTCTTGCAGAGGACCAGAATTCAGTTCTGTGGTGGTATTGTGTTCCCCAAAATATTGTGTACCTTAATAAACTTATCTGGGGTCAGAGACAGAACAGCCACAATATTAAACATGAGGATAGGCAGTGGTAGCATACGCCTTTAATCCTAGCATTCCAGAGACAGAAATCCCTCTGGATCTCTGTGAGTTCAGGGCCACATTGGAAACGGCCAGGCGTGGTGACACACGCCTTTAATCCCAGTAAACCAGCCTTTAATCCCAGGGAGTGGTGGTAGAGAGCAGAAAGGTATATAAGGTGTGAAGAAACTCGAGGCATTTGGCCTGGGTAGGCATTTGGCCTGGAGAAGCATTTGGCCTGGTTAAGCATTCAGGCTTCTAGCAGCAGTTCAGCTGAGAGTCATTCGGATATGAGGACATAGAGGCTTCCAGTCTGAGGAAGCAAGACCAGCTGAGGATCCGGCGAGGTGAGATAGCTGTGGCTTATTCTGTCTCTCTGACCATCCAGTTATCACCCCAATAACTGGCTGAGTTTGATTTTATTAATAAGACCTGTTAAGATTCATGCTACACAGTTCCTAGCACCATATCAGGAAGACAACCAACAAACAGTTATAACTCCAGCTTCAGGAGATCTGCCATGCTCTGGAACAGTGGTCTCAACCTGTAGCTCATGACTCCATTGTGAGTTGAAGGACCCTTCCACAGAAATTGTCTAAGACCACTTGTATATCAGATATTAATATTCATAACAGTAGCAAAATTAAAGTTATGAAGTAGCAACCAAAACAATTTTATAGTTGGGGGTCACCACAACACAAGGGTCACAGCATTATTATTATTAATTATTATTATTATTATTATTATTAAGTATTATTAATATTACTATATTAAAGGGTCACAGCATTAGGAAGGTTGAGCACCACTTACTAGAGGCATTGTGCTGACATGCACACACCCACACAGACACATAGTTAAAATAATAAAAATATGTTTTAAAAATATAGCTAAGTTTCATTTATGCTTATCCTGGGGGAAAGAACTGCTGAGAATAACTGTTTTAATTTTTGGTATGTTATAACCTACAAACAGTTATGTATGTTTCTGTGGATGAGGACCTTGTACCATTTTGAGTTTGTGCAGAAATTTCATATAAGCACACTAATTCTTAAAGGAAGAAGATCTCTTTCTTCATTTATAGTCTGGCATCATTTTCAAAAGATATATACTATGTTGCTTCCAAACATCATGTCACCACTTACAGATTTCCTTTATTTATAGCTGTGATCAGTCAGGTTAAGATTATGGCCATATCATCAATATTTAGTGAGTTAATCCAACATTTAAATAAATTTTAAAAAGGTCAATTCAAACTTTAATTACAAATTATAAAAACAGTGTTAGTAATTTTGTTTTCCATTTTGTTCTTTTACATAATAATCTTTCTCCTTGAAGGTCACTTTTCTTTTCTATTAGAGGAAATTCAAATACTGACCTATTATTTACCTCTTTTCCATTTATTAGTTAAAATATGCAAATTCTGAGTAAATAAAACAATAACAAGTACTAAAAGAGTGCAGTGAAAATCAAGATTGCTCAAGTATATTGTATTAGTGTTGTCTGATTTAAAATTACATCTGCACAATTCCATATGTGCCTGCAAGTCAGAATGCATAAAAGACAAAGTAATTTTCAAAATATAATTGAGGTTTAATTAAAGTTTCATGTCATTTTTCTCTAGTTTCATTGAGGTGTAATGGTAAAGACAAAGTTGTACATTTGGAGGTGTACAACGTGAAGGTTTAATACACACATGCATCAAGATATAATTATGATGCCTAAGCTAATTAGCATATTAATTGGCTCAGTTAACTTTTGTAGTAAGAACTTTATATTACAGTCTGTTGCCATAGAGAATTGTGTGTGTGTGTGTGTGTGATGTGATTTTTGTGTGTACATGTGTATGTGCAGGTATGTGCACATGCATGTTGAAGTTACAGGTCCATTTCAGATGTTCTCTTCCATAACCCCCCACCTTGGCTTTTGAGCCAGGATCTTTACTGACCCTGATGTTCATTGTTTTGGGAATGTCAGCAAGCTCCAGAGATCCTCCTGATTTCCCATACTCAGGGCCAGAATTACAGATGTGCACCACCACACCTGATTTTTTATGTTGATTTAGAGCATCCAAACACAAATTGTCATGTTTCTTTTTCTCTAAATACTTGTTATTATTTGACATTACTTGATAATGGTCATTCTGACATGTGATGTGATGTCTTATAATGATTTTTTGTGGGGGAGGGTTTACAAGACAGGGTTTCTCTTTGTAGATTTGGTGCTTGTCCTGGACCTCGCTCTGTAGACCAGGCTGGACTCAAACTCATAGAGATCTGCCTGTCTCTGCCTCCCGAGTGCCGGGATCAAAAGCATGTGCCACCACTGCCTGGCTTACTTATAATGATTTTTAATTCATTTCCTTGAAAATTAATGAGATTGACCACATTTTTATGTTACTGTTTACCATGTGCATATATTTTATGGATATTTTTAATCGGGCTATTTTTTTTTCTCTCCAGGCATATGACTTACTTGTTTGTAATCTCCTATTTGCTATATGATTTGCATATATTTTATCTCATTTAAGTTGTCTTTTTAACCTCGGAATTGTTTGCTTTGTTGCTTAGAACATTTTGATGTAATGTGTTCCATCCTTTGATGTGATGTGTCCCGTCCTCTGATGTGATGTGTCCCGTCCTTTGTCCCTCTGCTTTGGAAGCAGCTCTGTGCTGCCCCTCTACACCCACATCCCAAGTCAGAATGCTTGAACTAAGATGCATTTAGGATTAGCGACCTGTAACTGGTAAAATCTTTAAGTAGAGTGTTTTCCTTCGAACAACAAAAAGACTGTAGACTGATTTACTTTTCATTTTTCTTCTCTAGAAGATTCCAGAGACGCATCAGCTTCAAAGAAAGAAAAAGGTGAGTGTGTTACCTTTTGCCCATTTACATATTTTCTCTCAAGGATGCAATCGTTTGCTTTCCATTGCTTGTTTGTTTAATTTAATGTTTTTAACCTCTTTGTACAATTATTGGAATTTCTAGGCAACATTTATGTGGTAGGATTATTTTTTAATAATATTGTATTTTTACGAACTATGCATTTCCTGACATACTGAAAAAAAAAAAAAACTAGCTGGACATTATTTAACAGTAATTATCAGGTACACTTAATGATTAATCTGCAAAAATATTCTTTAAAAATTATCAAGTTTAAAGATAATTTTATCAAATAGGGCAAACCTATTATGTCATCAAGAATTACTCTTAATTTTAAAAAAAAAGTCACCTATAGTAAAAACCCTCTCATAATGAGAATACAAGGAAGTAAGAAAGGAAGGATAGGACCTGGAACACACACACACACACACACACACA
>CABHPQ010154190.1:0-36117 GCA_902168405.1 Peromyscus aztecus | reverse complement strand
AAAAAAAAAAAAAAAAAAAAAAAAGACCAGAAGAACGTCTGGAGTTCAGAGGAAAAGACAGCACACCCTTGAAGGGCTGTGTGTCCCTTGTCTACAAGGTTGATGGGATCAAGTGTGGTGGCACACTTGGTTGACCTGGTTGACCCTAGAAATGATCAGCACTGTAAGGAAACACTGTAAAGAACAGCTCTCAGAAACATCCAGATTCTTGGACTAAGATCCGCTCTACCCATCGGTCCACTCCCCTCCCCACTCCCCAAACTATTAATAAGTATTTTCCATGGACCAGTGTAGTTTTTTTTTCCTCGTTGTGGGCCTGCCATCCAGCTCCCAAATAAATACGTGGAGACTTATGCTTACTTACAAATGCCTGGCCTTAGATTGGCTTGTTTCCAGCCAGCTTCTCTTAAATTATCCCATCTACCTTATGTCTCTGGGCTTTTACCTTTATCCATTCTATATGTCTTTCCTTACTTCTTACTCCATGGCTGACTTTGTGGTTGTGTGGCTGTGTAGCTGGCCTCTGGCCTCCTCCTCTCCTCTCTCATTCCTCTGTCTTCTATTTATTCTCTCTGCCTGCCAGCCCCACCTACTTCTCTCTCCTGTCCTAGCTCTTGGCCATTCATTTCTTGATTAGACCAATTAGTTGTTTTAGACAGGCAAAGTAACACAGCTTTACAGAATTAAACAAATGCAATATAAAAGAATGCAACACATCCTGGCATCATTAAACAACTATTCCACAGTATAAACTAATGTAACACATCTTTAACTAATATTCCACAACAGACCAGGCTCTATAGGGTTTACCAATATCATTGTTTCTCAGACCTCTGATGCCAAATTTGCCAGATGTTTAGGGAAGTTTTTCTTTGAAGGGGTGTGAAAAGAACCTTTCCAAGTCAACCTCGTCCCATCCTGGGTCCCCACCTTTCCGCCAAACAGGTTTAATTATTTTCATAGTACGATGTTCTACTAGAAAGTGGAACCATTTTTTGTACCCTTTTTTTATCTCATAGTAGCTGATTGGCACTTTGAATTTCTCCCCACCCCTCTCTGGTCTCAGAGCATCTTAGGCAGGAGGACAATAAGCATCCTTCTGCTAATAATCCTTAGGGAGTATCTTGCTCACTGAAAGCACTCTGTGAGCACATGTATTAGGTTCTGCTTATAGGTAGGTAACCCTCTGAACCTCAGCTTCCAGATTAGTACAATGGACACAACAATATCTTCTGCTTCACAGAACTGTAATGAGAATCAAGTCAGAGCCACTCTGTAACAATATGTGTCCCATAGATGACTGGGGCCTTCTGAGTATTGGGTGCTTCTTGCTCTGGTAGCAGTATTTCGTTTCCCTTTAGGAAGTTACCCTTTGACGTGTGATTAAGTGGTGCTAGGGTCTCCCTGCCTCTTTCCCCAAACCTGCTTTCTCGTGTTGGACCTGCCATGAGCCATGTCAGTTACAACCAGGAAGCATTTGCTTGGGACCTCTTACTAAAGTAATTGGCACAGCCCCTTCTTATTCCACTGGGGACAAGAAGTGACTGAAATATTAGGGTCTGAGGTGGAGGGGCCAGCAAGATGGTTCAACAGGTAAAGACACTTGTTGCCAAGCCCTGCAAACTGAGTTTGATCCCTGGAATCCACAGGGCAGAAGGAGGGAACTCACTCCTTCAAGTTATTCTCTGACACATATGACTTATGGTACACACACACACACACACACACACACACACACACACACACACTCACACACACACACACACACACACTGAATACATAAATACAATTTTTGTTGTTGTTTTGTCAAGACAGAGTCTCAATATGTAGGGCTGACTCTCTTGGAACTCACAGAGTTAATTTTAAAGTCCTTAAAATAACATTTGAGCCATAAGGATTGCTCACCTGGAGAGCCTTCCTGCAAAACTAAATTCCCACAGGTTCCTAAAATGTCATCCATGTTCAGATTGCCACTACTGTATGCACCTATAGCAAAAGAGAAGTTTAACTTAAAATGTCAAGTTCCCTTTTTTTTGTGGAAAAAAAGAGAAGCAAAACATGTATTTTAGAATAGATGAAATAGGATAAGACACCAGCGTTAAAAAAGATGAAGAAATCAATATCTAATCTTAATGATATTATTTGTCATATCAATTGCTGTCAATATTCTGGAGAGAGTACTGAACGGGTGAAATGTTTGGGGGGGTGTGTGTGTGTTAGAACTGTAGTTGGCTGCAGCCATCGGCATTCTTTGCTTCATAATTCTGGAGGCCGGAAGCCCAACATTGGGATGTCAGCAGGGTTGGTTTTTCCTCAGGCTGTGATGAAAGATCTGTCCAGGCCTTGCTTCTGGCTTGCACAGGCAGGGGGTGAGGATGTACCTTAGCGGGTGGAGTGTTTGCCAAGCTTGCAGGAAGCCGTAGGGGTCCAATACCCAGCACAGCATAAAAGGAGAAGCATTGTGGTGCATGGCTACAATCAGCGCGCTCATGAGTTGGAGACAGGAGGATCAGAAGTTCAAGGTCACTCTGGAGTACATACTGAGTTTGAGGCCATCCTGGGTTGCATGAGTACCTGTCATGAAATAAAATAAAGAATAATAGATGAAGTCTACAGACACATAAATCTAAACATGCATATGTAATCACTAAAGAACAGTGGAAAAACTGGCCACAGATGTCTTAGTGCAAATACTTATTAGATTTTAAATGGCAGGATTAAGGCATGTGTTTATCCTCTGCTTCTGAAAATAGAACTGCTGGCTGAGTAAGTCCCCTGGAGGCTGAAAGGCCAATAACTGGACAGAAATTCATTATGGTGTCATTCGGAGAACAGCTGCTGCATACAGAATCCGGCCCTCACTGCCCTGCCTGGTGATCAATGCAACTCCTTCGCGCTTTAGGAGCCTCTCCAATCTTGCATTTCCCCTCACTTAGCATTCTGCTACTGGTTGTGTTCACTCACTCTGTTGATGTATTGATGTTTGCTTCATGGTTCCGGGTTATGTTTCACCGAGTCTTCAATAGAAGTGTCCCTCCTGGCTATCTGGTGAATGGATGTCCTTCATCATCTTACCTCCCTGGGACTATTATTCCAATAGCGCATTGCAACTCATGCTCTTCCATTACAGTCAAAAGAGCTGTATCTATTATTGCCCAGGACGGAGTCCAATGCTCACAAGGAAAATGGATAGCATTCCCTCGACTTCAGTATGTGTGTGCAACATTGACACACCAAGACAGATGACTCCCCTTGAGCTGTGACAGAGCTGCAGTACACTGAGTCATTAGAGCTGTGTCTGCTGCTCCGGGTGCTTTCTCAGCCTGGACCACTGTGTAGTTGTTAAGGACCTCACGAAGATTGAAGAGTTGGACCGGGGCTGTGTGGTTTGGAGGAGGTTTGCTCTCCCGAGGACTTGTGTTGGTCTGCAACATCATAAGAAGTAATGGAGCCTCTAAGAGGTGGGGCTTATTTCTCCTGCCTCTAAGGTAATTGGGTCATCTGTGGTGCTGCTTAAGGAAGAGACTAACGTAGTTCTTGTGGGACACCTGCTAGTTCTGGAAAGAGTTGTCACAAAAGGGAAAGTCTGGCTCCTCCCTGCCATCTGGCTTCCTGAGGTCTCACCACATGGCCTGTTCCTCTGGCATGTGTTCCTACACTGGTGCCATTGGCCATGCTATAATGTAGCCAGTTTCTCACTGAAGCTGACTGGATAACAGAATCATACTCTTGGACACCCTGAACAGTATGTTAAATAAGCTTCTGTAGACGGATTGCTAAATGGTCTTATTAATAGAAAACCAGGAGCCAGGTATTGGGGTGAATTCTGAAAGATCGGAGAGATAGAACAAGCTACAGCTAACCTCACCTCACCAACTTCTCAGCTGATTCTGTTTCCTCACACTGGAAGCTTCTGAGTCCTCACCCAAATGGATCTCAGCTGAACTGCTAAAAAGCTAAAAGCTCAAAAGCCTCTAGTTTCTGGTCCTCATGCCTTATATACCTTTCTGCTTCCTGCCCTCACTTCCTGGGATTAAAGGTGTGTGTCACCATGCCTGGCTGTTTCCAGTGTGGCCTTGAACTTACTGAGATCTGGATGGATCTCTGCCTCCCAAGTGATAGGATTAAAGGGGTGTGTGCCACCATTTTCTGGCCCCTATATCAAGTGGCTGTTCTGTTCTCTGACCTCATATAAGTTTATTAGGGTGCACAATATATTGGGGGACACAATATCACCACAAGTTTCTATTCTTTGGAAGTCACCCCTCCTTAGATACTTTGTTTCATTGATGGAAAATGGATAATACACTTGGATGTAATCCCAGAGGACCTGCCCCACTTATTTATCTTACTGGTGGGAGAACTTTGAAGGCCAGAGTTGGAAAACATAGAAGCATTATTAATAATATCTCTAACCTGGAAACAACTCAGATCTGTCAATGGTAGAAAGAATAAATTGTAATGCATTTACATAATGTAATTCTATGTAGGAATGTAAAGAAGAAAATTTATAGGTTTTCTAAATAATATGTATATATTTTCAAACACAATTTTGAGGTAAAAAAGGTCAAATGCTAATGTCTAATCTCAGAAAGTCGAAGATGGGATTGTATCTACTGTCTTCCTAATTCCATGGCCACTATAGCTGTTACCAACTGGACCTGAATATTCCTCCTCCTCTTGGGATGCTCCCGTTTCCTAGGTAACCAGCTCCAGTTTGTCATGGTGAAGAATACAGGCTTGTGGAATGAGGCAGGTCCAGCTTGAGTCATATTTTACTCACATCCAATAATAGCCTTAGCCCATAACAACACCTATTTTGCTTGGCTTCAGCTTTTCTTCTTTAAAACAGGAAATAATAATGAGTTATCTCTCAGATTTGCTTTGAGAATCCCAGGAGGGAACATATGCCAAGTACGGTTCTAATAAAAGTTGATTCTTTTCCTTTGTCTTCCCAAATCATAGTTTTTAAAAAAGAAAGTCAGGAAAGAGTTCAGTTAACTGACGACTTTGAAGATGTTTGTGTGGGCCCTTTGTGCTTCTGCCTCTGCTGTGGCTCCCCAACAGTAGTGTAGAGGCATGGAGTATAGAGCTGACACACTGCTTCAGATCCCTTTGCAGCCCGGCTGTGCCACCTGTAAAACGGGGATTAGAATGCACCAACACCAGAGGGCGCCCAGGAGCATTAATTAAGTGTGAAATCCATATGACCCGTTTGAAACATACATAGTAGGTCTGGTTGTTGTAATCCAAGACAGTCACAGTTAAATATACAAGTAGAGAGACAGTTGCAGGTTGCATTCCAGTTCTCTGAAAGACAGCTTTACAGCTTTATCGTCGTATGCCTATTACAACTTCCCCAAAATACATTTTTGGTATCAGCCACATTAATTTTTCAGAAGTGTCACTTGGTGTTAAGACATTATATAGTGGTTTTATCTTCACAGTAGGAAAAAAGGAGGCTATTTAAATCTTCTCTTCACAGTAAAAGGTAGGAACCAACTCTTATTTCCTCTGAACCCTATATCCTACATTGTTTATATAATATTAATATAGATAATGTTTAGATTAATTTCACTGAAAAAACAGCCTTCCAAGTAGCTATCTTAGTCAAAATTTCAAACTCTGACTGACTGTTCTTCCAGAAGTCCTGAGTTCAATTCCCAGTACCCACATGGCAGATCACAACTGTCTGAAACTCCAAGATCCAACACCCTCACATGTAAGCAAAACACCAATGCACATAAAATAAAAATAAAAAAAATATTAAAATATTTCGAGTTCTGAAAATATCGTGAATATTTTATTTAATTTATTTTGAGACAGTGCAGTGGCTAATGTTGATTTTCATCTTGACAGTCACCTTAGAGACTAGGTTCTGAACATGTCTGTAAGGGGTTGTCTAGATTAGGTTAATGAGCTGGGAAGATCCACACCTAAATTATGGGTGGTGCCATTCCCCTGGCTGGGATCACGGACAGAACAGAAAGGGAAAAGTGAGCTGAACAAAGCATTCCTTTCTCTCTGCCTCCTGTTGTGGACACAGCATGTCACCATGCTTGGTTTATACAGGTGCTGGGGATCAAACCCAAGGTTTTATGCATGCTAGGCAATCAATCTAGCAACTGAACTATACCCCCAACCCATCTGTGACTATTTTTGATGCAGGCTGTTGACTAATTTAAATGTTCATTCATTTGTTCATTCTGTCAACATGGTCAACAGGTAATTAAAATATATACAATAGATCAGATTATTGTATGTATCGTGGAGAAACGTAAGTCTGAGAGTGAAAGATTGGGTGACTCAAGGTAGGAATAGGATCTTCCAACTTCCAATGGCATGGCACAGCTAGAGAATGACTCACTAGGAAGGAACCCACTCACAAGAAAGGACCTTAGAGAAGTTAGAGACATGCCAAGTGGACGTTTGATGGAAGAGCATCCTCAGAAGAGGGAATGGAATATGCAAAGACCGAGCAGGGAAAGTGTAGCTGGGAGGTTCCCAGAATGGCAGAGGCCAGTACGGCTGCAGTGATCAAGAGCCGCAGTAGTAGTGCTACCGGAAGTTACCGGAAGTCAGAGTTTGGGCTAGGTGTTTCCGGATTCCGTTGGTGGCCCCTACTCCAAAGAACTGAAGACAAGGGTTCATACAGATTTGCAAAACCAAAATTATAATTTTACTTGGAGCAAAGAGATAGTGCATATTAAAGAGAGATACACTGTCAAGATTGGCAGCTGTGATGATACTTAAGAGTCCCCTATTTCTTGCTCCCTGTAGATTTCTATTTATAAACCGCATCGTTCTCATTTATTTGTAGTGTTGTTTTCATGGTGTATAAATTTCCATGAATATATGCATCTGTTTATAAACTCTTTTCTGTTCCACCGATCCTTTATTCGTTCTTTAAAATCCACACTTTCTTACTCCTATGAGCTCTGTATTTTCCCTCATGGACAGGACAAGTTTTATCTTCTTTATTTTTAAAATTGTGGAAGTCATCTCTCTGCTGCCAACATCTGGGTTCCCCAGGACCGAGCTCAGGTTGTCAGACTTGGCAGCAGGCACCTTTTCCTGCTCAGTCCGCTCATCAGTCCTTTTGTTGTTTAAAGGCTGAAGCCGCTATGGGCATGGATGCTCACAAAACATTTTAGAATAAGTTACTGTGGTTTCTCTGAAAGGAAACTTAAAAGTTTAAATGTTACTGTTTTGTATTTGGGTGAATTTAGTTTACTTTGGAGAACTTTGACATCCTGTAAAATTAAATCAACCCATTTAGAATCGTTTGCATATGTGATCATCAGTGCCTTTTTATTATCACTTAAAAATCCCCCCAGCTGACTGGATATTCCAGGTTAGATCAACGTTGATACTTTGTTGCTTGGCTTCTGCTGTTATTTTGTCTTTAAAATGTTTCCAGTTGGTTAGTGCCGACAGCAGAGGGATGCTATATTTTCAAGTGGACCTTATATGTACAAACCTGTGGAAAACGATCCGTTCTTACAGTTTGTAAAAGCTCTTTATATATTGAAAATGTTCACTGTTTATATGTCATAGTTATTTTTTCCCAGTTTGTCATTCGATTTTTAATTTTGTCTTTTGTATTTTTTACATTTCAGAGCTTTAAATTGACCAAGGAGTCGATTCTGTGAGTAATAATTTGTGCTTTCCTTTCTTTCATAAATGATATTTTGCAAAATGTATTGCATTTTGTTTTGTTCTCTTCTGCCCTTGCAATTTGCTTTCTCAAAATACAGAACACCAAACCTGTCAAAAATGTGCATTTTCACTTTTGGTCCACTAGGGGCCAACACTTCCTTGACAGACACTGCTGGGCCGTCCTAAAACTTGTATTTTTCTTTCTGAGGAGAAAGGAGACTGGTTAAGGAAACCCAGCTGAAAATAACTGATTTCCATTCCAGTTGGATGGTCAGAAATGAAATGGAAGAGTCTGTACAAAAACCACAAGCTACTTCTGAAAGCGAGAAGTGAGTAAGGAAGAGTCAAAATTGTCCTGAAATGAACAAAAATAAAGACACAAAATTAAGACAACTTGAAGTTTTGTTAAAATTTAGCTTAGGAGGAGAAATGACTAAAAGAGGATCCAGTTTCTACTCAAAATCCACGTGAAGCGCTAGTGAGTGAAACGGAGATAAAAGCAGCAGCCATGGATTTTCTTCTTTCCCCTTTTCTCCTCTGTCAGGACATGTGTGGGGCTAGCCTGCTCTCACATCCTGTAGGACTCCCGTGCAGGTCACTGGGTAGAAAACAATTCTCAAACCCCAAACAACACAGAACAGGAGGGGTGGCTTCAATTCAGTGAGCACCTGTAGACAAGGATACTCCCGAGGGACAGAATGAGCCCTGAGCAGGAGGTGGAAGGTGATTTTCTCTCTGAATCCTATTAACGTTCTCAAAATCATATTTATAACATGAAAGCAGACAAATCTGTGAGAGAAAGGAAAGCATAAGGGAGGGAGGAATAGAGAGAGGTCGGGTGAAGAGAGGGGAGGGGCAATTAATTGACAAGGCTATGATCCTTTTATTGGTGAAAACCAAAACATCACCTTTTTTTTTTTTTTAAAGAGTTCCTTACCTATAGATGGGTTCTTATATTTAGGTCTGGTGTGGAGGGATCAAATAGCCCACATGCAAACTGCTATAAAAAGCAAGTACTGTGGTTACAAAGGCACACATACCAGCTTGGGACTTTTCTGAATGCCCTTCTTAAGTAGGGCAAGTACGTCATACCAAATATGAGAGCTCATCCCATAAAAGGAATTTATTTTTACATCAATTAAAATAAATGTATGGGGTGGGGAATGTAGCTCAGTTAAGCAGAGTGCCTTCCCAGCATGCATGAGGCCCTGGGTTTAATCTCCAGCTAGCATAGATCAACGTATTTTCAATTAATCTCTTTTCTGCGACTTTTGATTTAGTACCCTCCATGACTGAGCATGCACACACACAAGAAAGAATGCATTTAAAATACTAAGCCACATCATAAATTACTTCATAGAATTCATTTGCTTAACTCTCAAGTAAACTTACCTTTATGGGTAATAAATGCACAAGGGAAAATATTAGAAAATGATTTTCTTCTTTTTAAAAAGCAGGCTGAGGCGGCAGGGGTGGGGGTGGGGGTGGGTGCACTGGTAACTTGAGGCAAGTCTGGGCTACTGAGTGAGTTCCAGCTGGCTTCAGTCTGGGTTACTGAGTGAGATCCTCAAAAGGGCGGTGGCACAAAGTCTTCCCTTAAATGAACAACCAGAGCTGACTCATCTCCTCTCCTATTGGAAGGCATTTATCTTATTTTCAGTCATTGATGATTAAAAAACCCCAAACAATCAAACAAAACCAGCAATCAATTCTGCAGATCGATGTTTCTTGTGTGGAACGTCATTTAGAGACAGATGCCTAAAGAGGAATCGACAGACCAAAAGATATTTTTTCAGTTAGGGTTTCTATTTCTGTAATGTAACATCATGACCAAAAGTAGTTCAGGGAGGAGAGTTCATTTGACTTACGCTTCCAGTCACAGTCCATCATGAAGGGAAGTCAGGGCAGGAACTCAAGCCAGGCAGGAACCTGGAGACAGGAGCTGATGCAGAGGCCATGGAGGGGTGCTGCTTACTGGCTTGTTTCTCATGGCTTGCTCAGCCAGCTTTCTTATAAAACCCAGGACCACCAGCCCAGGGATGGCACCACCCACAATGGGCTGAGCTCTCCCACATCAATCACTAGTTAAGAAAACACCCTACAGGCTTACCTAGAGAGCCCAATCTCATGGAGGCATTTTCTCAGTTGAGGCTCCCTCCTTTTGGATACTCCAGCATGTGTCAGGCTGATATCAAACTAGCCAGCACACGTATGGATACTTTAGTATGCAGAGAGCACTGTCCTTGTGTGGATGGGGCCATGCTATATTCTCACTGAGGGAGTTCTTGTGCACCACATTCCCTCCAACATTGCCTTTTTTTAAAATCAAATATTTTGTTCTTTTCCAATCTGTTGAGTCAAAAAATTCTTACTGTGATTTTATTTTGTGTTTCCTCTATAATGGCAAAAGTTCAGCATCATTTAGTTTTAAAGTTATTTGGAGACAGATGAACAGGAAGAGACCCAACTCTCCCCGTGAGTGCTTGGCTAAGTGTAAAGCACTGTTGGACAACGTTAAGGATGTTTAGGAATGTCTTTGCTGTATGCACCCTTTACTATTTACTTTTCTATTGCCAGGGCCAGATGCTTTGAATATCAATTGATTGACATTAGTCAGACTTGTCCCTTTTGCTTGGCTGTCTGGGGGCAGGAGATGCTGACTGAGAAATCCCTCTGTTAGCAGTCAGCTAGACTGTTGTTACGACGGCAGGGCTGCTTTGAACTCTGGACACCTTGAAGAAGCAATCCATCAGCTATAAGGATACTGGCCCCCTTCCTCTTCCCAAATAGTCTCCCTTCTATTTTTATGAACTATTTAAAATTCACAGTATAGAAAGAGAGAGGAAGAGGTAGGAGAGGAGAAGGGGGAGGGGGAAAGAAGTTGAGAATTTATTGGGAAAAAAAGTAGTAAGCTCTTGACAGCCAAACACATAAAATGAACATAGACAAAATGATATGATCATTCATGTTTGGTCTACCCTTTGCATTTTGGCATCTCTATTGACCTCTCAAATGAAAACCTTGAAACTGCAGCAGATGACGTCAAGCCCTGCTGTGCATCCACTAAGGCTGTTGTAGCAGCAACTAATGCAGAGCCCCTCTCTGCCCTTTCCTGGGGCAGGGGTCTGCTGCTCATGGGCAAGGTCACTCAGGCCTGTTTCTTATTTCTCATTAGCCGAAGACGAAAGAACTCTGGTGGACTCTTAGACAAGGGAAGTGGGAGGTAAGAGGTCACCTCTGGACTCAGCTGAATCTGAGTTGGGGAGGCTGGATGCCAACATTATCAGGATGACCAGGGTTGCAATGCTTTCTGTCGCATCCCCACTGAGAAAGAGTCACCCCTTTTTACAGGCTGTGTGGGCTTTTCCTGTCCTCTCAGATGCACCCCCCTCGGCTGGCTTACTTGAAGTTGGCGTTGTACACTGGCAGGCAGCCTGCTCCTCCCCTGACAAAAAGCATTTTGCATTCAATTCATAGCTTGTTTCTGAGTTTATTTTTATACTTAAAAAAATGGGTACCAAATATGCCCAAATATGTTCCATGTGCATTCAAGCATTTCTGTTAGTTAAGCCAATGACATCTCCAGACCTTCTAATTCATTTTCACTGAGGTATGGAGGCGAGGAACAGGCAGGAAAAGAATAGAATAGTTAAAGAGTCTTCATTTTGAAAATGGGCTTACACAATAATGGCTCAGACTTGCCCTTGTCATTTTAATGAGCCGTGAGGACAATACATATAAATGGATTGTCTCACTTCTTTAGAGTGTATGGATACTGTGATGTATCACATCAATCCTCACTGATGGAAGCTGGGCTTGTTTGCTAAAGTTTATTGTACTGGGGCTGATGATGGTGGAGGAGTAGAGTACCGCTTAGATTCCAAGCCCCTGTGTTTAATCTTCATCCCACTTCCAGATAATACCTACTAAGCTCTTTTTAGTTCATGGTCTGTTGCCAGAGTTGAGAACAAGAGCAGTAATACCAGCATCCAAGCTCCATCTAGAGTGGGAACATTTTCTAGTTAGAGTAGAAGGCATCTTGTGGCAACCAGGCTCAGAGTAGACATCATCATGTGGCACCTGCTGTGATGAGGGTCATCAGTTTGATGACCTTGGTGAGTGATGACATTAAAGGCCACAAGAGCAGCCATGTTTTTTACTTCAAATAGTCAACATTGGAACGTGTGACAGAACCTTAGCTGCATTTATTTTCATAATCCTACAACACTGGCACCTGCACTATCATTAACAGCATTTTATAAAAGTTGCTATTATCATGGTGCCAGAACCTTCTATACTTTGCCCTGAGAAAATACATTTGAGAGTGAGTTAGCTAAGAGCTATTCTTTCACCTCTCTAGCCTAAATCCTCTTGGAGTAATTGGGGAATAAGTTGAAGTAATTTCTGGTATGGAAAAACAGCTTGTTTCTGAGAAAATAGATTTGTACTTCTCAGGGAAGAAAAGGGACAAAAAGAAACACAAATTTATGAGCCTCTTCAAATCCTCTTATCCTTTTCTCTGTAACTCTTCTTTTTTCAAAAGAAAACTTCATCATCATCATCATTATTCTTTTTATTGTTATTGTTTTTTGTGTGAGTGTTTTTCTACATGTTTGTCTGTGTACCATGTGTGTGCCTGGTGCACCCTGAAGTCTGAAGAAGACATCTGATCCCCTGGACTGGAATTACATATTGTTGTGAGTCACTATGTGGGTGCTGGGAATTGAACCCAGGTCTTCTACAAGAGCAGCCAGTGTTCTTAACCACTGAGCCAACTCCCCGGTCCACTCTCCCTAATTCTTCTGTCCTACCCTATTTTCCTACTGTCACCTCCTAAACTACCATACCCATTTCATTCAAATTTATATTAAGGGTTTCTAGAAACTGGTTGGGCTAAGGAAAACTGTGGGGAAAATAAATATTCCTTAAGGAGACAAAACAAAACTAAACAGACTTAGCTTTATTATTCATTGGGAAATTGGGAATAATACAACCAAACAGAATTCTGAATATTTTTTTACAGAAAGTTATGCACTCCCAAGTGGTTTTTACTTTCTCATTCATATTTGATATGAAATTAATGCAATGAATAACTTTCTGAGTATTTTATAATGCATGTAATCTAAACTTTTGAAATACCAAAATAATAGTGTTTGTTATACAAAGAGAAACGCCAGAAAATCCTTGGTGTGGTGGGTTTACATGTAGAATGTCCAAAGGAATAGGTACTTAAGATTTTGCTTCCTAGTGGAAATGTTAGCAGGTGGGGAGCCTCAAGGGAGGTCTTTCAGTCATTGGAGAATAACCCTAGAGGTGAACATGAGAACCAGTGTCTTTCTCTTTCCCTGCACAGCTATGTTGTGAGTGGCTGTCTTCCCAAATACCCCCCACCGTGATGTCCCATCACAGGTCCAATCCATCCGTGGACTAAAACCTCCCAAACTGTGAGTTGAGACAAGTTGACTACCTCAGGTCTTCATTATAGTGATAGATGACGAACACACCTGATTATTATTTTATTTATTCTTCTCTCATCCATTACATCTGACTGCAGTTTTCTGTCCCTTACCCTTCCACATCCCCTCTCCCCCAGATCCACTGTGCCTCCATTTCCCTTCAAAGAAGAGCAGGCCTCCCAGAGATAGCATCCCAACATGGCATAACAAGTTACAGTAAGACTAGGCACAAACCCTCATATTGAGGCTGGACAAAGCAACCTAGTAGGAGGAAAAGGGTTCCAAAGGTAGGCAAAAGAGTCAGAGACATCCCCGTTCCCACTGTTAGGAGTCCCATAAGAACACCAAACTACACAACAATAATGTATATGCAGATGGCATAGCTCAGACCCATACAGCTTGCTTGATTGCCTCTTCAGTCTCTGTGAGCCCCAATGAGCCCTGCTCGGTTGATTCTATGGGCCATGTTCTCCTGGTGTCTTTGACCCCTCTGGCTCCTACAATCCTTCTTCCCTACGCTTCTGCACACACCAGATACTTAGAGAACAACAAGATGTTCTGGAATACCAGAATGCTGTAAAAATGTATTTCAATTGTCTCTCAGGTCAAGGCAGGAAAGACAGGATAGGCAAAATCCCAGAGAGGAAGTTGAACAGGCAGGGAGAATTAGCCTCAGGAAGTGGGGCTGAAATGCTACACAGTGAGAACTTGGATTTGGAGCCTGAAGGCTCCAGAAAATGGATCCCTCATGTGTTTTAGGCAATCTTTTCTTCTCTTCATCATTACAGCAGACAGAGTAGCATTCCTCTGCCTCTGCCACAAGGCTGTTCCAAGGTACACTGAATAAAACACATTAACCAGAAGCTGTAAAAGTCAGAGCTCAGGCTCCAAGGAGAGCATTATCTTTCACTGAAAAAAATATTAACACTGAAAAATATGCATCATTTGATTTTAGTCTCAAACATCCAATGTAAATGTTTTCCCCCCACACCTCCCTTTTCTCAAATGCTCCTTTATTCTTACATCAGCTTCCCTAGCTCCTGCTTCTTTCAAGAGGTCACATCCTGCCTCTCCACATTCTAACTCCTGGCACCACTGATTCACCACCAGCTCCAGAAAGGAAATGCAAAGGGTGGACATGTGATTGCCGTATCCCTCCTTCATGGATCCTTTGATGCCACCTTTCCAGGCAGTTTGCCAGACCAAGTGTTCATGCTGCAATCATAGTGAGTTCTGGGAAGATGGGAAGTGTCCTCTTCCCTTCTGAGTTAGTCTCTGACATCATTTCTGATGAGGGAGGTGTCTCTATGTGCCCCAGGCTGGCTTTGAATGCTCAGTCATTCCATCTGCACCCCCCCCCCCCCGCCGCCCCCGTGCTAACACTGCAGGTGGGAGCCAGCACACCATCATTTTCTTTAGCCTTATGATTCCAGTTTTCTAGGTAGTTTTAAGGCAGCCTCTTCCTTTTGACTTGCTTTTTGGAATCCAGGAAGCCTGTTTAATCTATTAATCTAAGGAGGAACCCAGAGAGCATGGCTCCCCGGGGCTTCACTGGAAAACAATTTGAGGAACACTGGATGTGCATCATTAAAAAAACTTCCCTCATGGAATTGCCAATGCGGGTCTCAATGCTGTGCCCAAAGGACTTTATTTCCCAGTCGTCCCAATAGTGGCGACTATCTGAGCTTTAGAACCAGAATGAACTTCAAGGCACCAAGTCCATTATCCATCCCTGAGCAGACCAAATGGCCACTAAGGCATTGGAGGCCCCACTATTCTAAGGGTCTTCTGCTCTCCCCAGCCTTTGAGGAGGGAGTGGCTTGGTTACGGTGGAGACCAAGTGAACTTAATATAGACCAGAGCATCAGTTGTCTTTCTACTTTTATTTTATTGTTTATGTAAACCATCTGTGGTAGTTTGAACGAAAATGGTCCCCACAGGCTCATCGGAGTGGCACTATTGGGAGGTGTGCTCTTGTTTAGTGGGTGTGGCCTTGTTGGAGGAGGTACATCACTGAGGGTGGGCTTTGAGGTTTCAAGTGATCAAGCCAGGTCCAGTGTCTCTCTCTTCCTGCTGCCTGCTGATCTGGATGTAGAACTCTAAGCTACCTGTCCAGCACCATGTCTGCCTGCATGCCACCATGCTCTCTGCCATGATGATAATGGACTAGACCTCTGAACTCTAAGCCAGCCCCAATTACATGTTTTTCTTTATAAGAGTTGACATGGTCTTGGTGTCTCTTCACAGCAAGAGAACCCTAACTAAGACAGCATCTCACGACCTAGTACTTACTACATAGCACAGGCTGGCCTGGAACCAGAGAGCCTCCTGCAATCCCAGCCTCAAATGCTGGAATAACAGGCATGCACTACCCCATCTAGCTTCATTTCAACTTTCCCCATTCACCTTAGTAACTGGTTTTGCATTTGTTCATCTTAGACAAAGAAGTCAAGATTATTTCCTAGGAAAATACAGGAATGTAAGTGAGAGTAAGATTTCCGTGAGACTATCCCACTCTCCTGCCCAGTCCTAAACTTAGCTCTCTTCAGAGGAACTGTCCACCTTACTGTTTTGGATTCCTTTGGGTATGCCTTGGAACTGAACCAGAACCTCTGAGAGAAAGAATGCTCTCTACAGGCAGACAGCTACATGGGTGGGTTTGTTTCTGCTTTCTGAGACACATCGGAAGCTGCTCTGGCCATTCCCTAAAGCCCCAGGATCCTAACCATGATGGAAAGAGCATAGAACCAATTGCCCAGAGTGCTTTGATTTTGCTCTTTGCCACTGTACACAATAGCTGAAATGTCTCAGCTGTCATAAATGAAAGTGTGACAGCTGCTAAGCCGTGAGACCGAGGACTGTCTGCCTTCCTGCTTAGGTTAGTTGTGTTTATTTGGCAAAGGGCAGCACAGAATGGAGGATAAAGAAAGGGCAGCACCAGAAGGGTTTGTCAGATACAATTCTTGTGAGACAAGAACATGGTGGAGTGTGTCTGACTAGGGGAAGAGATGTTGAAAAATATCCAAGAATTTATATGTAAGTATGCAGTGCATGAATGTTTGTGTTTTCCTAAGTAGCTTCACATGAACTACATAGTCTTCACAGACCTCTGTGATGTAGGTGTTACTGTAACAGTTACACGGTAAATTAATTCTCTCACGCCCAAGACATAACCAGCTTTTCCCAAACTGTTTATCTGTGGAATCAAGATTTGAACCGAGCGAGACAACTGCAGAGCCTGGAATCCTTGCCACCAAGTCTAGATTTGTCACTCTGAACTGTGAAGTATGGGAGTTTAAGAAATTTCCTACAAGATTTAGTGCCACTCCAGGACAGATGTATGTGGTGGCATCTTGTGTGACCTGTCAGTCAGTCCCCTCCAGCAGAATCTTTGGAAGAACTAGGCAGTTCTGGAACCTCAGATCTAAAACACATTTTGAACTGAATTTGACTAGAACAGAGGGAGAATGATCTGTCACTTGAATTATCTTGTAGACAGCATCTAATTGTCACAAGGCATGGGTGAATTTGAAGTTTTTTTTTTTTCTGTGACTCTAACTTTTGGCCCTGTTTCCCAAGTAACAGCATTTAGTAGCACTCCGTATCATGTTGCTGCTGCCTTCAGTGGGGGAATGAATAGCAACATAATGAAGCTCCGAGTGACCACTTCAGCATGCCATTTCCTCATACGTGTCGGCTATTTATAACTGTCCTCATTAGAAAAGTCTCTTGTTCTGTGTGGTTAAAACCTTTTAGATCCCTTTTCCAAATCTCTGGTGTCTTTTATTCATCAGTGATTAAGTCAACATTGTTTGTTCAAAGTGAGGAACAGAAATGCAGAAACTGAATTTCCTAGCTGAGCAATGTGTCCGAGTCATTCTCTGTGTGTATGAGCAATGTGTAAACTCATCCAATGTGCCCTGACATCACAAGACTTTTTGAGGACTGTTAGAGACTTTTAGCTTATTTTATTCATTGAGAATTTTTGTTTAACACATGTGCCTCTCTGCTCTCTTCTTCTCGATGATTTTCCATATTTTTTGGGTAGAAAAACAGATCTAAAAGCAGATATTCTTTTTTAAAATCAAATGCATTCTTCAAAGATGTTGCCATAATAAAAATAGTAGTACAGATGGCATGTAGCTATAAAGTCTATTTTAACTGAGGCACAATCATCTATTATTTAATAATATAAAAATGGGGACTGGTAATAGAATCATGAACCCTCTTAGCTAGACCCTTTCATCTCTGCTTATCTGGACATCTAAATCCTGTGACTCTTATACATCTATTTTCTTTCTGCTCTTAATAAGGTGTGTGTTTCCTGTAAAAATACAGGATAGTTTTTACTCGGATTACCAAACACAGTTTCCTTATCTTTGAGGCCCACGATGCCTGTGACTGACAAGAAGAGGAGTGTGCTTGCCAGAATGGGGGAGTCTCTGTGCTGTGTTACCTGCGCTAGCCTCCGTTGCTGCTCCCCCAACACTCTGTGGCTCCTGTCTGCTGCTGGCTCCTAGGTGACACATACCTAAAGAGCAGAGGTCAACTTTATTTCCACGGACTCTGACTCTCTCTCTTTTAGTTTTTCAAGACAGGGTTTCTGTATATAGCTCTGGCTGTCCTGGAACTCACTCTGTAGACCAGGCTGGCCTCGAACTCAGAGATCCACCTGCCTCTTCCTCCCTGAGTGCTGGGATTAAGGGCATGCACCACCACTGCCCATCAGAAATCTCTGTTTTTATGCAATATTTATTTGAGTAAATTAAAATCTCATTTCATCATTTATGCAGTTTTTTATATGTCTAGTTAAAAAGTTACTGTCTCTAATAAACACATAAGCATAGACTGCCCATGAATAGGTAAATAACATTTTGGGATACACATAGTGCAAAAATATCTGAAGTATATTGTTAGGGAGATAGGAAGGACATGCCAGACATTCTCTCCTCTCCTCTTCCTCCCTCCCTCCCTTCCTTCCTCCTTTCCTTCTCTCCTTCCTTTCTTTTCAGTGGAGATTGAACTCTGGACCTTGTGTATTCTAGACAAATGTTCTATCACTGAGCTATTCTTCAGCCTGTTTTATTTGAAGTTCTTCTATATTAAAAAAATACAATTGCACACAATGTGCAACTATTTCTTAACAAAATGAATACAGTCACATTGTGCATATACAAAGTTTAGCCACATAAATAGAGCCTGTTTGATTGATGCCCAAGTGACTGAACCTTGGGTCACACTTTACTCCTAAAATATTTGAGATCTGCATTTTCCTTTTCTCTAAGTTTTAACTTTACCAAATCATAAACTACAAATTCCTGAAAACTGTCTTACTAAAAATGGAGAAATGAACGTGCTTCTTTGATTTTTCTAAAACCAGAGACTTATTACCAGCCAGAGGGTTATCACAGAAGCAGGTGAAAGAGACAAGGAAACTAAGAAGGAAATTTGAGAGCGAAGTGTATTTTGTCGTCTTTCAAGCTGGAACCACTATGTGTAGATACTAGACTTTTCAGGACAGTGAAGCTGCTCTGTATGATACTGTAGTGATGGATATAGAGAATGTACAATGTAAAGAGTTAATTGTAATGTCAACCATGGTGGAGGTTAATCTCCATGATCAGCTTGATGGAATTTAGAGTCGCCATGGAAACAAACCTCTGGGCATGTCTGTGAGGGACTTTCTAGATTGGCTTCATGAGGTGAGAAGACCAACCCTAAATGTAGGTGGCATCATGCAGTGGGCTGAGGTCCTGGACTGGGTAAAAAGGAGAAAGGGGGATGAGCAACACTGTTCATGCTCTCTGCTTCCTGTCTCAGACTCAATGTGGCTAGTGGCTTCAAGATCCTGTTGTCACCCCCCTCCCCACAATGATGGACTGTAGCCTCAAACCATGAGCCAGACTAAACCCTTCCTTCCCTAAGATCTTCCATCGGGTTAGGACAAGGAGAACAGTGGTGGATGTAACAATGGACAGTAATAGATGTAATAAGTGACAGCAAGTCACATAAGTTCATCAGCTGTAACAAGTTACTCTCTAGTGGTGGTGTGGGTAGCAGGGAAACTGTTAATGTGTCAGAATGGGTGGGATTCAGAAAAATAAAACTTCTGCAGCTTTTCTGCTCAGTTTTGTTGTGAATCTAAAAATACTAAAATTCACACACACACACACACACACACTCACACATATTCAATACACTCACATACATACACTTCACATACACACTCACACACATATACCCATGTACAGACACTCACACATATACCCATGTATACACACTCACACATACCCACACACATATACACATACTCAGATACACACTCACACACGTGCTTTCTCTCTCTCTTTTACACACACACACACACACTCTATCCACACCACAACAGACCTTTCCCACAAGAGGACTGCATTAACCTTACAAAAATGCATACACTAAGAAATCTTGCAAAGCGAACATTTGTAGGAGAATATGAAATATGACCACACTCTGAAACAGCTGTGAGCCATTACCTGTGATATATGCCTGCAATCCCAGACTCAGGAGGCTGAGAACTCATCGGACTATCATGAGTTCCAGGCCAGCTTGGACAACTTAGCAAGACCCTGTCTTAAAAATAATAAAATCAAAACAGTTGCTGCGGGGAGAAAACAGAATTTCATCTAAATATTCTAGGTGTCAGGGGAGAGGGGAGGAAGCAAGCTCTAGTTATAAGTATTATGATGCCACAAGATCAAAGCTGGTCAGTTTTGTGGAGAAACCCCAGACTCGAGGGAACATGTTCTCTTTGTAAGAGAGTCCATGTGATAGGGGTGATCACCCATCACTGTGTCTCTGCAGTAAGTGCCTCACTGGGTCCTCCTTGCCCACTAGTCAGTGTCCTTCAGGTTAAGTCCAACAAAGCCAAAGACAATGAGTTACCCAAATATGGAAGTCCAAGTGTGTTATGTAAATTGCCAACTGTTCCGCTAAAGGATGGAATGAGACAACTCGTTATAATAGCAATATTATAGAAAGCCATAGCATGATTTAAGAATGCAAGGAATAACTTCCTTTATATTGTAGAAAATAACACCTTGGTTTAGTCCTTCTGGCACTGGGATAAATTAAGCTTTCCTGAAAGAAAGATGCAGTGAGGTAATAATTACCAAAGACATTCTCTATACCAGGGAGGTAGCTGTAGGCATCAAACCCAACAGATACCACAGTCTGTGCCTTTCTGTGTCGCTAATATCTGATGACCCACTTGTTTACCGATAACAATGGCTCCTTGAAGGTTTGACTGTAAGTGTGTTCAGCTTCTGATTGGCCTAACAAGAAGACTGAGGGTCTGGGTATTCTGGAGGTTGGATACTATGGGGTGGCTGAGCTGCTGAATGGAAAGTTTGCAAACCATGTTGTCTCTCTGTTGTTTGCTTTCTTCTGTTCTTATTCAATACCAGGGCACTGGAAACAGCTATCCAGTGAAGGACAAATCATTTCCTCTCTAGTTTGTTTTCATTGGTGTGTGGTGGCTAGAAGACACAAGTCATAAAACAGCTCAGCTCATAGTGAGTAGACATACCATGCCATGCTCAACAAAAACGGCTTATGGGTATCACATCAGCAAATCATTTGATCACTTTTGAGGCGTGGTAGGTGAGCAGAGGGAAGGACACCCCAATTTTTTGGATAGGAGAATCCAGGATTGGGACATTAAGAAACTTCTCTGATGTTAGACAGATCATGAGTAGCCACGAGATTTTCATTGTATATGTTCGCTGAACATGGTACTGTGTTACATAAGGACACTTTCATACAAGTATATATATTTTACATGGTGTATATCTGCCACATTCTCCTTTCCTACTACTTTTTACCTCTACCCCCAACCCTGTTAGTCACCTTTGTCCCCTAGTTTTGCTTCAATTTTCATGATATACACACACACATATATGTTCTTATGTATCTATATAGAGTATAAAGACTACATACAAGAGCAATATTTGATGTTAATATGGAAGTGATATGTTGACATGGAGTCTTTTGAGTAAACATCCAGGAGTGGTAGGGATGGACTGTAAGGTGGGCCTAATTTGAATTTGTGAGTCCTCTGATTTCCACAGTGCAGGCTGCACAATTCCCAGAAATTCAATTCCATTTCCTTTGCTTGTTTCACTGCTGGCTTGATCCATTTGGAAAGCAGTCGTCACTCAGCAAATTCTTTTTTTTTTTTTTTTTTTTGGTTTTTTGAGACAGGGTTTCTCTGTGTAGCCCTAGCTGTCCTGGAACTCACTCTGTAGACCAGGCTGGCCTTGAACTCACAGAGATCCGCCTGCCTCTGCCTCCCAGTGCTGGGATTAAAGGCGTGTGCCACCACCGCCCAGCCACCCAGCAAATTCTTACGATACCACTCTGCCAGTCACAGTGCTAGATCTGAGAGACAACATGTATGATCTAAGCAGAGTTTCACCTCTGACCCAGATTACCTTCTATAGAAGAAAAGCAGATAATAATAATAATAATAATAATAATAATAATAATAATAATAATAAAAACCCACCATGCAATTAGTGTCAGTTGCTGCTCTAGGCACTGTAAGAACAGGAGAGGAAGATGAGAGCCAAGGGCAGAGGTGGCAGGTAAAGGGTATCATTTAAAATAAGATGGGGAGCAGAAGCATATTTTTGAGCAGAAATCTGAAGGAAGTGTGGAAGTTCCATGGGGGACATATTTATCATACACGTTGACCAAAGTATATAGTTCTGTCTTTTGAGACTTTGTTTGTGTTGGAGGGTATGTTGTGGCCTACATATTTTAGGCATTTTTTTTCATTTTGTGTAAAAATTATCACCAGTGATTATTATCACATCAGTAATTATTATGAAGTATTCTCAGCTTGGTGGGAGTAAAATCTGCTAGACTAGAATAAATTTAATTATGTCCTCAAATGTGACAAGATACGGTAAAAAATATCCTGGCCACCGAGAGGAGGGTGGGTGGGTTTGGCCTCAAAACAGCAATGAATTGAATCACAGATGGGGTTTCAGGATGCTACAGAATAAAGATAGCCAGTATCATGGCTGGTATTTGTATCCTCCACTGGGTTTATTCTGATAGCCCAATTCAATAAGACTGTATAAAGAATAAAATTGCCTTACCCTCAAAATTTTTGTAATATTCTCTCTCTCTCTCTCTCTCTCTCTCTCTCTCTCTCTCTCTCTCTCTCTCTCTCTCTCTCTCTCTCTCTCTCTCTCTCTCTCTCTCTCCTTTCTCTCTCATGCATGTGGAGGCCACAGGTTGATGTTGGATGACTTCCTCTATTGCTTTCCATTTGAAGTTGACAGTGTCTGTCCCTGAACCTGGAGTTCTCAAATATAGCAAGACTGGATGGCCACCAAGCCCCAGAGACTGTCTTGTCTTTGTTTCCTCACCTCTGGGAGTGCAGGCTAGAAATGCTGCTCCTGGCCTCTTATGTGGGTGCTAGGGTTCAAATTCAGGTCCTCATGTTTGTGTGGTGGGCACTTTACCAGCTGAGCTATTGCTCAGTCCCCAGTTCAGTGTAGTTTAAGAATCAACAAAAAGGCCCCCATAGTCTTCCTTATTCTCTGTCTTCTGGTCTTCCTAAATCCCTTCAGTATGGTTGATTAATGTCTACTTCTAGGACTTCCTAGCCCAAAGTTTCAAACTCTTCCACATCCCTCCCACAAATTGGCTCCAGGTTTATGATGGCAGCAACCTCATATACATTAAGGTTTTCCAGTAGAACAGAACTGGTAGAATGAACAGATACTGAATGTGGATTTATTAGATTGCTTTATTCAATGTCATCTAGCTTCTTCACATTTAAGAACTGAGAACTTGGCCGCTGTTACGTTCATGAGGAACTCGTGCCTCAGCAGCTGCAGAGCCCCTGGTCTGTGGTCTACATTGGATAGCCAAACAAGATAGTTCTTTTTTTTTTTTTTTTTTTTTTTTTTGGTTTTTCAAGACAGGATTTCTCTGTGTAGCTTTGCGCCTTTCCTGGAACTCAATTCGTAGCCCAGGCTGGCCTCGAACTCACAGAGATCTGCCTGCCTCTGCCTCCCGAGTGCTGGGATTAAAGGTGTGTGCCACCACCGCCCTGGCACAAGATAGTTCTAATTTGATCAAAGGATGGTAGCCACAGATGCAGCAACAGTGACAGCAGAAGAAACAGTAAATCAGGTGAAGGCAAGCAGGCACAAAGCAATAGTTCTTCCTCTAGATTCTCCTTATAGCTGAGATGCCACTGGAAGGGGTAGCTTACCTTATAGAAGGGTCTTCCCTGCCATTTAACCTTTCCAGGAAATACCCCTGAGACACACTCAGATGAACACCTTGCAGTTGGTTACAGATCTAGTCAAGTTGACAACCAGGAACAACCATCACAGGTCTGTTATTCTTGAAACATTCTGTACTCTTCTTCACCCTCTTCCTTTAGCACTGTTCAGCCGTGGCTGTGGGGAGAAACTTTAGGAGACTAAAATGACCATGAACATCCCAGATGAAATATAATGGCACATATCTCACCCTTCAGCTGCTTTAACAAATGGACAGAATCTTAAGGGTTGGAAACACTAATCATCTTAACATTTTACAAACCAGAAGTCTGAAGTAAATATTATGAGGCAGCAGAGCTGGCTCTTTCCAATGGTTTCAGGAAGTGTCTACTTTCATGCTTTTCAATGTTCAGAGGCACACCACATCCACCCTCAAAGCAACTCCATGCCTCTGCTTCTGAGATGAGATCTCTTGCTATTGACTTAGAAGCTCTTGTCTCTCTCTTACATGAGCCTTTGTGATTAACTTGGGCTCACTAGATAATCTCCCCATCTCAGAATTATTTAATCTTATCCAAGAAGTGCCATGTCACATAACATAGTCATAGACTGGGGACTCTGGTATAGAAATATTTGGGAAAATAATTCTGTATATCCACCATAGTGTTATCTTTAAAACATGTTATATTTAGTTGGTAAGTAGAATCTAAATAATTTTGATACTTTCCTTGTTCATTGATGCAAGAGGATGTGACATGAATATGGATGCCAACAATATCAGTAAGAATGGTGATAACAGCAAGTCTTCGTTGTGTTTTCTAGGGATGGGGCCTTGAGTACTGTTCATTTACTACACTGTCTCGTTTCTGTTTCTAGTTTTCTTTGTTTTGGCTTGTTCTATCACCTGCTTTATTTTCCAGTCCTTTCTACAATCCTTGCCAGAATCTCCATCCTACTGTAAACCTTCCCTTCTATGAAGACAAGCCAGGGTCAGATGTCTGCAAGGACACATTCCGGGCTCCCTCTCTTTTGTCCTTTCAGAGCCGTTTCCCTGTGACCCTCATATGAAATGGTCCCTGAGGCCCCTGTTCTCCTGCTATATCATCGTTTTTTCTTCCCAGTCATGCTGATTCCTGAACTTCTGGCACTTGTTCACATTGGCAATGAACATCTGGCTCAGGATATTTTCAGATAATGCTGTAGATACTTCATTGACCTCAAAACACTAGAGTTTCTTGATCTCAGTTTCAATGACCTTCAACTTCAGAAACCATCACTATAGAGAGAAATCTTTCGCTGTGGCCATTATCCATGCTTTGTGACTACCTGGAGTTAGTTCACTCCTATACTCTTAAATTTCATGAGCCCATTCTGCCCACAACCTGCCACTTTTCTTTTGGGACAAGGTCTCTTTATAGAGTTTAAGTTGTCCTCAAATTTGCAATCCTTCTGCCTCAACCTCCTGAGTGGCTGGATTAGAGCCATGAACTTCCGCACCTAGCTGTCAATCAGTTTTCCTTCCTTCCTTCTTTCTTTTTCTCTTTCTTTCTTCTTTTTTCCTTCCTTCCTTCCTTCCTTCCTTTCTTCCTTCCTTCCTTCCTTCCTTTCTTCCTTCCTTCCTTCCTTCCTTCCTCTCCCCTCATCCTTCTTCTTCCCCTTCCCTCTCTCTCACCTTTTCTTTGGCACTGGGATAGAACCCAACACTTGGACATGTAATGTTATACCCCTAACATCTGCCACTATTTTCTTTTTCTTTATTATTTTTGGACAGTCTCATGTTGTTCAAGCTGGCTTCAAACTCCCCGTGTATTTAAGAATAATCTTGATTCCAAGAGTGTGCCACCACTCTGAGCTTCAAGCTTTCCTTACTTTCCAACACAGCCTGGACAGTACCTAGTTCACGGCCACTCATTGCTGTAGACGGTCAAGATTATTCTTGAATCACTGTCTTCCCTATCAGCTTATGTCTATAAAGTCATTTGTTGCTAGAGTTTTCCTGCCTGGCCCACAATCAGGACAAATCTCTGTCACCAGCCAGTCCCACAGCCGCTCAGACCCAACCAAGTAAACACAGAGACTTATATTGCTTACAAACTGTATGGCCGTGGCAGGCTTCTTGCTAACTGTTTTTATATCTTAAATTAATCCATTTCTTTAAATCTATACCTTGCCACATGGCTCGTGGCTTACCGGCATCTTCACATGCTGCTTGTCATGGCGGTGGCTGGCAGTGTCTCCCTCACTCAGCTTCCTGTTCTCTCAATTCTCCTCTCTGTTAGTCCCGCCTATACTTCCTGCCTGGCCACTGGCCAATCAGTGTTTTATTTATTGACCAATCAGAGCAATCTGACATACAGACCATCCCACAGCAGTCATTGCTTTGCTATGCCATGGAATCACTGGCTCCTCATTCTTCTGATTCATTCGGCAGAATCTTCTGGCAGATTGTAAGCTTCTCATCTCTCCAAGAGCTGTAGAGAAGATCCCATGACTGTAGCCAGGAGCCATTTACAAATTCTTGGTCTTTAAATCTCAACAGGACATATAATGCTATATGGGATCTCGTTATATCTAGACAAAGCTGTACACAATGCTCTCTTGAGTACCCAAGTTTCCTCATTCCTCTTAAACCAACTACCAAGACTCATCACTACTTTCACTCAAGATTCTTATAAGGGGATCATTCATGGTGTGGACTCAGGAATCAAATAGATGTGGATAAAATTTTAAGCTCCTCTGCTTCCCAAAAAGGGGATTTTGGAGAAAATTACTTTATCTCACTAAACCTCTGTTTTCTCATATAATAAGAGGAGATAAACAATATCATTGAGTGAGTGTATAAGCCAGTGCTTAACACAGACTGGCAAAAATGAACACTTTAGCCAAAATGAACCCTTCCTGTCTATTAAATAGTCAAAGTAATATTAAAAACCCACTAAATACATGTTAGTTATTACTAATGAGGGAAACTGAACCAAAGTGGTAGAAGTTCTCTTAACTTTCTCCCGTAGCCATAAGTTTTCTCTTTAATCAAAGAGAAAAAGTTTAATCAAACTGTTTGTTATATATAATGTAATATATTAAAGCCAAAACTGTCCTTTTTGATTAGATAGAAAAGGGGAAGTGCTGGGGGATGTCTTTCTGTACACTGTGAATATATGTTGTTCCCATTGGTTAATAAATAGGCTTCTTTGGCCTATTGGCAAGGCAGCTTAGAGGCAGGCAGGAAATCCAAGGAGAGAGACAGGAAAGAAGAAAGACAGAGTCATCGAGACACAGGTGGGAGCTTGCCAGCAAAGGAGCAACAAGATGTCAGCAGACAGGTAATGCCACAGCCACATGGCAACATATAGATTTATAGAAATGGGTTGATTTAAGATGAAAGAGCTAGCTGGCAAGCAGCTAAAGCCATAGGCCATACAGTTTGTAAATAATATAAGCCTCTAAGTGTTTACTTGGTACCCAGCGGCTGCGGGACTGCAGGTGAGAGAGATTTGTCTGGACCGTGGGGAGCTGGGAAGAACCCAAGAAACTTCTGGTTACATTCTCCTGTCATAACTGCTAATCCATCTTTATTGGTACCCATTTTCTTATGGTTTTGTGACACAATGGAAGATAAAAATGTCCTCTGGTCATCTGGGGATGGAGGTCAGTAGCATACCATTTTCCTAGCATGTGTGAAACTCTGGGTATAATCTCATATATATAATCTCTATAGAGATAAATTCAGAGAGAGAGAGACAGAGAGAGAGAGAAAAGAAGAAGAAGAAGAAGAAGAAGAAGAGGAGGAGGAGGAGGAAAAATTCTCTCAGGTCTAAGGCAAACCCTACTCTATGAAATCTCACAAGTACCCCTCCCTGCCCTCCTTCAGTTTCTCACAGGCACCCTCCTTCAGTTTCTCACAGGCGCCCCCTTCAGTTTCTCACAGGCACCCCCCTTCAGTTGCTCACAAGTACCTTCCTTTAGTTTCTCACAGGCTCGCCCCCCCTTCAGTTTTTCTTTCTGCCCTTTCATGAGTCACTTCTGTAAGTCTTTCAGCAAGTCCCAGCCTCTTCCATCTCAAAAAAACCCCTCCAGCTAGTCTATATCTAGTTCTCCTACTTTCACAGCCAAAATATGTTATTTTTAATAGAGAACTATAGGATGGATGACTCAACACCATCAGAATCATGAAAGAGCTGAATGAAAACACATCACAGGCCCAAATGGTTTCCTATCATTTGACTTGATGTCATCACCAAATTGAATATTATTGATGGTTCCTTCCTTGAAATCTTTCTTGAAACTCATGGCTTCTGAAATGTGAGATTTTTCTCTGGTTCCCCCACCCCCATGTCTATGTTTTCATTCTAAGTATCTTTTCTTCTTCTTCCTCTTCTTCTTCTTTAAAAATGGATTTATTTATTTTTATTTTATATGGATCAGCGTTCTGCCTGCATGTATGTCTGTGTGCAGGTTTTGGATTTCTTGGAACTGGAGTTCCATAGGAGGAGGAGGAGGAGGAGGAGGAGGAGGAGGAGGAGGAGGAGGAGGAGGAGGAATTGTCTTAGATCTAAGGCAAATCCTATGTGAGGTGCCATGTGGGTGCTGGGATTTGAACCTGGGTCCTCTGAAAGAGAATCCAGTGCTTTTAACTCCTGACACACCTCTCCAGCCCCAGTTTTAAGTATCTTTTTAAACAAGTCATAGCCTTTTAATGTTGCCACTTGGGGTGGGGGGGGGGGGGGGGGGGGCTCATGTCTTTGCCACCATCACTGTCTGCATTCTCACTGAAGCTAATGGGTACTCACTGATACTAGTGTGCCTAAGACTCAGCTTCTGATACCTAACTTTCTCTCTGGCCCAGAGCTCCACCAAAGCATGGCAATCTGGAAGTACATATCTCTACCTAAAATAACTGTAATTCCATGGAGAATATGTTAAACAACATAGAGGAGGTTCTAGGAAAATAATACATTGCCACGAAAACCAAAAGAGGTAGAAGCTCCCACTGCTGGTGGAATCAGTAATAAGCAAAGGGTTTTGGTTGTTGTTCTTTTAAAAATATTTATTTTTATTTTATGTGTGTGGGTGTTTTGCCTTGCATATGTGTCTCTCTGTGTGTGCAGTGTTAATGGAAACCAAAAGAGGGCTTTGGATCTTCTAAAATTAGAGTTGCAGATGTTTGAGAGCTGCTATGCTGGTGTTAGGAATCAAACCAGGGCCTTCTGGAAGAACAGTGAGTGCTCTTCGTCGCTGAGCCATCTCTCCAGCCCTGAATGAAGATTTTTTTAAATGGAAGTGATGTAGTTGCTCAAGCTTCGAAGAAATTGGAAATGTCTGATGGCCAGAAGCATGGGAAAAAGAAAGTGAGGAAAAGGTTAAAGCCTGTCTGGGGTGGTGAGTATCCCAGGTTACCCCAAAGAGATAAAAGTGAAGAGACCAGAACTAGATATTTCAAGGTAGAATTTCTCAATTAGTTGTCAATGAGTGCAGGGTGAAGTATATATGCTGTAGTGTTCCTGTCTTGAAAATAGTGACAGCAGTGAATGTTAGGACTTGGTGGTGACTTCCAGAGAGGTGCTGGCTTCTTGTATCCTAGAACAAAGAACTAAAGATACCTGGATAGGAGTATGAAAGCAACAGGCTTTGTTGAAAAAGGCTTCATTCCCAGGAAGGTGGAGTTTAGTAGCTCAAATGGTAATGATGCACAAAGGATTAAGGCTTTTGTCTCCTATAGTATATATGAATTAGGGGGGGTCATTTACATAATGAAGGCTTTCCCACATATCTCTGCTACAAGTTGTATTACAGACAACTTCATGCATTGCACATATTGTCAGCACCTTAGATTTCCACACAGTTGTGTGGGTTTTAGTGTTACAAGTAAACACAGATGACCCTCAGATCCACACCTGTACCAGTGTCTACATTTAGTAGGCCGCTGGTGGCAAGGCTGGAGATGGGGCAGGAAGGATTGAGAGCTGCCCAGCATATAGACTGGAGACTAGTGTGATGGCAACATTTGATTTAGAGAATATTCTCAGAGTTCTAGTGCGATGCCCATGTTATAGCCATCTGATCAGAATTCCTAAGTAGCACATCTCGTGCCTGTAGCATTTCAAGCATAGTCAGAGAAGCAAATGGTTGTTATAATTAATTTGGCTGTCTACATTTTAGAAAAAAGATTACAGCACTAAATGTGTTATTTTTCAGAGAAGAACCTGTAATTAACAATATGACCAGTCCCCTCATAGCTCATTATTCAGAAACAAACAAACATTAGGTTAAAAAGTTTTTTCTTTGAAGGTTTGGCCACATGCAAATGTTGTTAACATCAAGCATGACATTAGTTTTATTCTGTTTTTGATGTTATGATAGATAATTTAATTTTTTTTTATTCTGAAAGATAGCACCCATACGTAAATTGAACAAAATGTGGGCATGGCACTCTGATTTCTGATCGCACAGAACAATGTTGTGTCTCTACCCTCAGGAGAAGAAACAGAAAGTTCCCAGCACCCAGGAAGTGTAATAGTCTCTGTGTGTCCATCAGGAGTCTGTTGGGAAAAAAAAGAGGATGACCATAGAAGACAGACAGGGCTCGTTAACCCGCTTTGCCTTAACACAACCTGGGATCTTGTGCACACATTATACAAGCTGTTGCTGGGTCTCCTTCTGGGTTTGAAATCAGTAAGGCAGTAAACCAGGGATCAGAGCAGCTAAAAACCTGAATCTGGTGATGAGGCACAATGCTCTGCTGTCAGGAGAACCCAGGCTCAGGGGCAGCACATGCTAGAGGTGGACACACTAAATGCCAGAGTGCCTGGTACATCTACTTTTTGTACATCATGATGTGTGCCTGCTGCTTCAGTGCTGCTTTCCCGGCAGTGTTCATGTTTTGGCAGCGATGCTGACCCTGAATTGCTCCTGTGGGTCTATTTCTGGGCTCTGTTGTTTGTTCCTCTGATTTACTTGTTTCATCTTTGGGCAATAGTGTACTCTGGATGACAGTGGCTTTATCTTAAGGCTTGAGATTGATTCTCCAGCTTGACCATTTTCCTTCAGTATAGTGAGGGCTTATTTTGCCTCTTCATACAATCCTTAGAAACAGTTTGTCAGGATTCCCAGAGCAACTTACTAGGGTTTGCCCTGACTCGTTACAAGTTGGAAGCACTGATACCTGGGTAGTATCAAGTCTTCCAATCTTTCCATTTAGTTAGTCATCTCTAGTCTGACATCTGCCATCACCTTTGCTGTTTCTTCGTATAGATCATTTATGTATTTTGCTAAGATTTATACCCAAGCATTTAATTTTGGTGGGCTCTAATGGAACTGGGATTGTGTTTCTAATTTCAGTTCTGCCTGCACAGGGGTGATATATCAAAAAGCAATTTACTTTGTGTCTTAATCTTGTGTCCTGAAAACTTGCAGGCTGAGGAGTGCTTTTTGTTAATTCTGCTGAACTTGGTTTTAATTAACATTATCCAGACTAAAGAAATTGGCCATCTCTTCTTAGAGGTATTGGTAATTTGGATGTCCTCTTTAGTGGAGTGTCTGTTCATGACTATTGTTTGTTCAGTTAGACTGTCTTTGTTTTTCTTATTGATCTGTGGGCATTCTTTATATATTTTGGATCTTCCAGCTCAAATTAGAAGTGCAAAAACCTCATCTACTCTGAGGCTTGTTTTTTTTTCACTTTCATGGGAGTATTTTTGGTGAAAATATATTTAACTATAATACAGCTAAATTTACAAGTTTTTTTGTTTTTTTTTCTTCTCAGTGTTTTTATGTATCTCTTTTTCCCCCCTGTGGTGACAGTTAAACTTGAACCTAATGCCTTGTATATGATAGGCAATTATTCTACCATTAACCTACATCCTTAGCTGTGTGTGTGTGTGTGTGTGTGTGTGTTATTTAAGAGCCCTTGCCCTGGGCTCAGGGAGAAAGTTTTTTTTTTTTTAATTTAAAAAATCACTTCATAATTTTCTTTTTATATTTAGAATTACAATTACATGACACTGGTTTTTAAAGATTAATTTGTGTGTGTGTGTGCACACGTGTGCCTGTGCAGGTCGGAAGGGAGTGTTGGATCCTGTGGAGCTGGAGTTATGGGCATTTATGTGTTGCTTGATGTGGGTGATGGGAACTGACCTCAGTTCCTCCGATAGAGTACCAAGCACTCTTAATTGCACAGCCATCCTTCCAGACTCCATGACATTGATTTCTAGGCATGATATAAGGAAGGAAACATTTTCAGTAGAGCTAACTTTCCCAGTACCATTTAGTGGAAAGGTAACCCTTCTTATTCTGTGCTACAATGCTGTGCTAGAGTCAAATGTCTAGACATGTGTGTGTGAAGGCTGCTGTCTATGCTTCCTATTCAATCCTCTCGTCTATTTATGTATTCTTATGCTAATTATCCCATACTGTTAACTGCTGTAGCTTTGTTTTTATTTTATTTTAGTTTTGTAGGTTTTTTTTTGAAACAGGGTCTCACTATGTAGCTATGGGTGACCTGAAACTCACTTTATAGACCAGGATGGTCTTGAACTCATAGAGATCAGCCTGCTTCTGCATCCCAGAGTGCTGGGATTAAAGCCTTGTGTTACATGCCCAGCTGCTGTAGCTGTGTGTTAAGTATGGCATATAGTGAAGCAAGCATACACTTTATGCCTTGTTCCAAAGCATCCTGGCTAATATTGTCCATATATACATACATACATTCATCCTATGCAATCAAATTATTCAGACATTAAAAAGGGAAGAATTGGGTGGGACATATGGCTCAGTTAGTAAAACAGTTGCCTTGTAAGTATGAAGACCTCTGACTGATCCCCAGAACCCCCCCCCCCCACACACACACACAAAAAAGCCAAATGGAGAGGAGGAATCCATTTTGCAATCCTGGCAGTGGAGAAGTAGAGAGAGGTGGGCTTCTGGGCCTCGATGGTCAGGCAGTCTCGCCCATTCAGTGAGCTCTAGGCCAATGAGAGATTCTGTCTCAAAAGCAAAGTGGGCCAGCCTGGTCTACAGAGTGAGCTCCAGGACAGGCACCAAAACCACACAAAGAAACTCTGTCTTGAAAAACAAAAAAACAAAACAAAACAAAAAAAACCAGTACAAAGTGAATGGTTTTTTAGTAATTATCAGACATACACACAAAGAAGGCAGTGTTGACACATTGTGACATGGATTGAAACATAAAAGCACTAGTCTAGGTGAAAGCCAGGCATAGAAGTCACATAGTATCTGTTTTACATTTGTCTGAGACATCAGAGACAGTGAACCTGCCCAACTGGGGTCAGATTAGTGGTCGCCAAGGGTGTAAGAGACTGCGGGTGGGAGGACTGCTCCACAGCACTTTATATAGAATATCCATTTAGTAGTCCACCTGCCAGTCAAGTTTTCTCAAACGCTGAGATTTATTGGGATGGCTGAGTTGAAAGATCAGCTGAAGGAGTGTCTTAGTCCATTTTGAATTGCTACCACAAAATGTCAGAAGCTTCATTACTTTATTAAAAAAAAAATCAAGAGAGGTTCATTTGGCTTACCACTTTAGTTGCTGAAATGTCCAAACTGCATGGTATCTGGTAAAGAGCCCTTTGACTACAAAAACAAAAAAAAAACATGTATGCAGAAGGGAGATTTTCACAAAATAAGGAAAATTCAAATAGGCTTTACCTTAAGAGACCTCCATCACCCCAACACTACCACACAGTTGGACCAGTCTCTCAACACATAAAATTTGGGGGTGGAAACCATATCTAAAACATAGCCAGGAGTGTGATAGTTCACAGAATAGCCACATAGGTATCCTATGTCTGTGTGCAGGCTCCTCTCTCATGTGACTTTCTCCATTCCTTTGACTCTGAGCTTGCCTTGTGACCTGACTCGCAAGGCGGCAGGGACAGAAGGCTACTGTATGTTCTGTTCTCAGCTTCCTGAAAGCATCTGTGAACCATCATGACCCAGCCTCTTTACTGATGAGGGACCACACAGAAACAAGAGGTCCAGACAAAAGCCAATGCTAAACACAAGATGGTGATGGAGGCCATGCAGACCACACAGCCACACTCATTGCATAGTGTGAAACCCCAAGAAATGCCCAGCTGGGCCCCGCCCACATTGCTACCTATAGCCACATGTAAGTGATTATTGTTTGGGCTGCTTTTTGTTGTTGTTGTTGTTAAGCTATATTAGATATACATAGAAAGAAGATCTTGCCAGCATTGATTCTTTAAAATTATGAGCAAAAGTATTCATTTGCATTTATATAAGGTTACTTTTGATTTTTCCCTAAAATGTTATGTTGAAATGATTTGCCTCCCAGCTTTTATTATGGGAAAAAAGGAATATTAAGTGACATTGAAAGATTTTAATAATGAACACCTGCATACCTACCACCTAGAGTCTACAATTATCATGTTATCAGACTTGATCTGTCACACATCTAGTCTATTCCTCTACCCATCTGTTTACTTTTTAAATTGAATTTCAAAGTAAGTCTGAAGAAACCAATAATCATACTGATACGCATAACATTAACTGGACTATTTTAATGTATACAGAAATATCAACTCTGAAATATTCACATACTTGTATAGCCCAAATTCTACTACAATTAAGAATATTATAGTCATTCCAGGAAGTTATTTAATTCCCCCTGTCAGGCAAGGGATATAGCATAGTGGTGGGAACGCTTGCTTGCCTTCCTGATGGTGGGCTAAATCCTCAGTACTAGAAAAAGACCCACATGATTAATCTGTAATAAATGCCCTCTCTTCCAGAAGCGATTGCTGTTTAATTTTTTCACTTTGACATATGTAAATAAAAATACAATTTATGCTGTCTCAATCTGTAAAGCTCTATAGGCAGAAACATGGAGATTGAATTCTACTTTTATGAATAAATCAATGAGGGAAACTGATCGTCTACACACTAGACAGGACGCATTCATTTTCTTACCCCGAGTGACAAACACACTAAGAGATGTCTTGTTTATGATGGAGCATGCACCCATTTCTATGTTGACCTTGGTGAATCACATAAGGTTTAGTGACATTAAAAGGAACCTAGAATCTATATTTCTTTCCTCATTTATGTTTTCTTCTTATCAAATTATTTGACATATTGGCTGCTGTAAATAATGTGATTTTTTTTTTATCATCTTCCTTAACGAGTGACTCTTTTGGATTACTACTGTACTAGATGAACTACACTTTCAGTAGTCAGCTAAGGAAGTTTGAGGACCTCCTGCAAGTGAGTCTGCATCCCTCCAGCCCATGGATACACATGTTGTCACACCTTACCTTCATCTGAGAGTTCTTGTCTTCCTCTGCAACTATAGCCTTCTGATTCAGAAGAGTCAACATCAAATTCTCCACTAAATTGAGCTGAAACTCAATCTTTATCTATCTAGGTGCCTGGATGTTCACTTAAACCAGCAGCAAGATCTAGATTTGACCAGGTCTGTTCATCTACTCACTGCTGCTGTTTCTGGGGCACATCAACAATTACACAGGAGCACATCAGATCTGTGCTTAGATTGATCTATCTGTCTGTCTGTCTATCTATCTATCTATCTATCTATCTATCTATCTATCTATCTAATCTATCATCTTATTTTGTGACTTTTTAAATTACATGTTCAGAGGTTACAACACAGATTTGAAGAGGAAATGAAATTTAAAAAGCAAAAATATTTAATACATGATCTGGTTCATTTATTTTCCTTATCTTAAAGGGTTTCCTTTTGTAAATTGTAAGATGGTTTTATGAGGGGTGTGTCAGTTACTTTTCTGTTGCTGTGATAAAACACCATGGCCAACAAGTAAGAAACAACAAGTAAGAAAAAGTTTATTTTGGGTTATGGTTCCTGAGGGCTTGAATCCATAATGGCAGGGGTTGTGGGGGTCGTGAGTTAGCAAGGTAGGGGATGGTAGCAGGAGCAGGAAGTTGAAAGATCATGTTTCAGCCTCACACAGGAAGCAGACAAAGAGAACAGGAAGCAGGAGAAGGCTATATACCCCTAAAGACTGTCCCCAGTGACTGCTTCCTCTTAGCAAAGCTCCACCTCCTAAAGGTTCCATAACCTTCCTGAAAATACCACCAAGGGGGTACCAATAGTTCAAATACATGAGCCTAAGGGGAATATTTTTCATTCAAACCACCACAAGGTGCATTGCTTATTTAGATTTAGGGACAAGAAAAGAATGCTGATACAGTTAAACTCAAGTTCACAAAACATTCTGGCCCTCAATAAACACAGCTTGTTTGTAACATCCTTGTTTGAGTTGCCTTTAGGAAAACAGTTCTTTCCAGATGCAGGCAATTTGGATCTAATCAGTTGTGTTAGAGTTTTTGTTGTTGTTGCTATTTTGGTTTTGAGATAGGGTCTCACTGTGTAGCCCTAGCTGTCTGGAACTTACTATATAGATCAGGCTGACCTTAAAACTCAAAAAGATCTACCTGACTCCACCTCCCAAGTGCTGGGATTAAAAGCATGTGCTACCATGGCCATTGTGTTAAAGGTTTTCACTCCCAGCTAGATTATGGAGTGAAGGATTTGTCTTCCCATGTCCCCTTAATTTTTCTAGTCTTTCTATCATGTCTCAGCACTAGGGAGGACCATGTGGAGGAAACCACTGTCTTAACTAATGGTAAAAGTTTAATTTTTCCTGTTTAAAAAAAAAAAACATAAAAACCGATTCATACTGAATGTAGCCTTTTTTTTTTCTCAA
>CABHPQ010154189.1:12420-23718 GCA_902168405.1 Peromyscus aztecus | reverse complement strand
CCATGGAATACGAGTGAAAGTAAGGTATACAGAATTCAAAAAAGGAAAAAGCCCAGAGGCAGAAGGTAGATGGGATCATTTAAGTTAAGAAAAGCTGACAAGAAACAGGCCAAGCTAAAGCCAGGCATTTATAATTAAGAATAAGCCTCCACATGTGATATGATTTGTTTGGGAGCTGGGTGGTGGGCCCCTCAAAAGGACAAAGAGTCAAAGAGCCCCCCCCAAAAAAAAACCAGCAACAGTGAAGTCTGAGAGGAATTGGAAAGGGAATAGGGTTTGAGAGAATTAAAATACATGTAAAAAAATTCTCAAAGAATAAATAAATACATAATTTTTTAAAGACCCCAAATTTAGAAAACCCTGATAACAAGAAAAGAGAAGTCTTAGATGATGAAAATTTAAAAAAAGGGAAACATACATGTAAATTTCAAAGAAATATGAAGGATAGGTATGGACTGTGAATGATTTTGCTTTGATAATTAGAAAACACAAAAGAAAGAGATAAGTTACTAGAATCAGGCAGCATAACAAATAAATGAGTTACGAAGAAATGAGAAGTCTGAATATGCAATAAAAAGTAAGAACGTTGAATCTGTTGACTCACAGCAAAGAAAAAATAGTATCTGATGACTTTACAGCTGATTTTATTCAAGTATTTAAAGAAATAACACAAGTTCTTCTTAAAACTTTTTATTCCAGTTGAAAATAAGACAACATTTCCAAAATGATTTTACTGTGCCAGCATTATCCTCATACCAGAGTCAAATGAAGACACCAAACCTGAGCTGCAAGAAGATATCACTGATGAGCATACATGCAGAACCCCTTTCCAAAATGCCAGCACACAAAATTCAGCATTCAGCAAAAAGATCTAACACTGTGATGAAATTCAATTTACCTGTGGGATACAGCACAATAGTCAGTAAGCAATTAAGAAAGTAATAACAGTAAGCCCTTACATATTGATAATAACTTTAAATACAAACAGATTAAATTATCCTATCAAAAGACAGAGAAGCGACACAGTTACAAAAGAGAAAAGTGTCCAATGGCAGGCTGCTTACAAAAGACACATTTAACCTTAGGGGCATACAGAGATTGAAAATCGAGTGCTGAGGTATTTATCCTATGCAAAGGGCAGCATCCAGTCCATCATAAGGTGTAAAGGCTTGAATAAGAAGACAGGTAACATTGGAGCCTCTGCTTGTCTAAGGCACTATTAACAGAAGTAAGGGGGAAACAGATGAAAAACTCACTTTCTACCCAATGCTCCTCTCATTTTATCATTTTTCTTTCACCTATTGTTCCATAGCTCACATAGGTAGAGATTCTTGTTATGTCATAATGAATATGAACTGAAATTTTTCCACCTTCTCTCAGCTTAGTGGCAATCATTTCCCAACCTACAAAATATATCGCCAAATTAAACAAAGCTTTATATCGGCATCATTAAAGTGATTATGCATTATCTGGTGATCTCTTGAATGGCACAAGAACATGAAATGATAACATATTCTTTTAATATCTCAATTTATTGATTTCTCTGAGGCAATTAAGCTCCATGTGGTCTCATTGAAATGACCATTATGATTTCACTTGCAAATCTTAACATACATATCTCAATTAGTTTGATAATTAACAAGAGAGCTTTGTGTTACAGTCTGAAAGTTAACATCCTTTTTGAAAGCTTCATTGTCTATTTTTTCTAATAAAAACTTTGTGATAGTAATTCACATTAGAGAAATGCTGAACATATTTAACACACCAAGCACAGGCACATCAGAGTTTTTAAAAATACTAGAACTCAATTTTATTTTATAGAAAAAAATTCAAAAATAAAATAACATCAAAACAGAGTGAAGAATTTCGTTAACTTGTAAAATCCTCCAAATCCACATTTTCCACACACTCAGAGGAGAGTGGCAGACAAAGGTTGCCAGACAGTAGCACTATTGCCGTGTTTATATTGAAGAGTCAAAAAAAAGAAAAATTAACTCATTTCCCATCAGCTAAGACCCAGTTCTCACACTAAGGTTTATTATCTCTTGGAAACCCAAATTCCCGTCCACATTTTCCTGTAATTATTTCCTTATTTTAAAAAGGAATCCAAGCCGGGCGGTGGTGGCGCATGCCTTTAATCTCAGCACTTGGGAGGCAAAGCCAGGTGGATCACTGTCAGTTCCAGGCCAGCTGGTCTACAGTGTGAGATCCAGGACAGGCACCAAAACACTACATGGAGAAACTCTGTGTCAAAAAAAAAAGAAAAGAAATCTGGTTGTGCCTCTAATTATAGCACTCAGAAACCTAAGGTAGGAAGATTGCCATGAGTTCAGGGCCACCCTGATCCATAGAATAAGACCTTAAATAAATAAATAAATAAATAAATAAATAAATAAATAAATAAATACTTAAAAGAAAATTTAGGAACAAATAGCATTAAAGAAAATGTTTATCACTGGTATTCCCATACTAATAAAACCTAGGTACACAGTGTTTTCTAATCAACTGTGTACATAACATTTTTTCGTAAATGCAATGTACCAAATATCTTTCCTATTTTAAAGTGTGAAAGCAAACCACATGCATTTGTTTTCTTAGTCTATATAGACAGTGGTACAACTGCTAATGCTGACCACTACTTCACGGGAGCAGGCAAGTTTCCAGGTTCTAGTCTATCGTAACCCAAGTATGTTGCTGTCTCCTGAAGAAAACTAACCAAAACAGGAAGTCTGAACCACAATTTACCAAAAAGTCATGGCCTCTTGGTAAACCTTAGTAAATATTTTTACATAACAGATTTTTTTTTATTTCTTCAAGAAATACAAGGAAGGAGGACATGTGAGGCATTGAGGTAGAAGTAGAGGGCAATGGTGGAAATGTACATTAATTAAAAAATAAATAAATAAATAAATAAAATGCATTAAAAATCCCTGGTGTAATGCCCTGGTTGAGTATTATTACTATATAAACTGACAAATTATGTAAAAGATAGCATCTAATCTGTGTTCTAATTTTTGTTTATATTGTCTACAATATTTGCACATATATTTGTGTTCATATACATAGTATTTATTTTGAAATTAAGTTTTTGTTCCATTACTTTGCTTTCTGAGAGTAAATGTATATTACTAGCACTGCTTATGTTTATATAATATTGAAAGTTGTCTGATGTAAACAGTTTTATTTTTGCATTTTTAAAATTGTAATGGACACATAATAACTATATGTATTAATAGCATGCAATATGATGTTTGTATTCATGTACAGATTTATACTGAACAAATCAGGATTATTAACATACTTGTCACCTCACACATTCTTTGTGGTTAGGACATGCAAAATTCTTTCTTCTAGGTATTTTGAAATACACAATATATTGTTCAGTGTAGTCAGTGACTGTGTGATGGGATAGCAGAACTTGTCCCTAATTGTACTCTTGTAGTTGTTGATCAATATCTCCGCATGTTCCCCTACTTACTCCTATCTGTGTCTCTTACGACCATTGTTCTGTTCTCCACTTTAATGAAAATCCCACATGTGGTGAGATCAGGCAGTGTTTGTGTTTATGTGTGTGGCTTATTTCATTTAACATGATGTCTTGTACATTTAATCACATGACACAAATGACACGATTTCCTTTTTCTCTCAGTCCTACCTGGTTTCTCATTCTGCGTGGTACACATCCCATCTTCTTGATTCTTATATCCATTAGTGGACACTAAGAATGATTATGTACCTTGGTTGTTGTGAACAGTGCTGAAATAGCTGCAAGAGCGCACCTGTCTCTTCAAACTACTGACTTCATTTCTTTGTGATCAGCAGGTACGAGGGATATTTCTGATCCATAGGCTAACCATGAGATGATCTTTTGTTTGAAAGGGACCTTGATAACTTTTACAGTGATGGCTAAACTAACTTACTTTCTCATCAACACTTTGAAAGGGTCATTTCTCTACACTTTCACCAACACTTCTTTTTACATTTATTTATTTTATATTTTCATATAAGTCATTTTAAATGGAATTCTATCTTTGAATATTATCCCTCTATCTTTTGAGGGTTGATTTTCTTATATGCACTTCTATAGTTAGTGAGAATATTTTACATACTTTTTTTGAATTTATTTTTATTTTATTTTACAATATAATTCAACTTTACATATCAGCCATAGATTCCCCCGTTCTCCCTCCTCCCACTCCACCCCCCTCCCCACAGCCCACCCCCCATTTCCATCTCCTCCAGGGCAAAGACTCCCCCGAGGATTGAGATCAACCTGGTGGACTCAGTTCAGGCGGGTCTAGTCCCCTCCTCCCAGGCTGAGCCAAGCGTCTTTGCTAAGCCCCAGGTTTCAACCAACCACTTTTTTAGATGTTTATATATACACATATTCTCAAATTATATCTTGCACAATATTTCTGATTGTAAGTTTATATTAATTGTGATGTATATGTTACCAATAGTAAAATGTTAATTGTTTTGTCTGTGTGTGTGTGTGTGTGTGTGCATGTGAGTATAGGTACAGTTCCCAGTTCTCTTTGCTTATATCACATTTAAAAATACTAAGTACATTAATGACTATATTTTATGTGTCTAATTCTGCCTTATTTATTATAGCATATCAACAGCTACTGTTACATGTAGAAAGATAGTAAGATATTTTAGTCCTCTATTTTTTTTACTTTGTTTAATAATTCTTTTAAAATATTTATTCATCTACCACAAAGGTTGTTGGTATGACTATTATTTTTACCACCACCCATTGTTCCTATGCCATAATAAAAATCATACTTCCAAGTAACTTTGAACAACTTACAATATGAAAACTTTTAGCTTGCATCTAAGTGTGTGCTTTTTGAGCATCTTCATTTGTTCCATGTCTATATCAGACATGTACTGATCTTCAGTTTGTTAATTAGGCTGTGGTGCTTCTCAGTTCTCTCTAGCCAACTTGACCTGCTGTTTTCACCCCTCTCTAGGCTACTGTAGGGATGTCTTATAATACGTTTATGCCAATCTCTGTGTTCATTTTATCTAACACTATAGCTTAGTCACAAATTCACTTATGAGAAGCTGAAATTTGTGTTATGTGTCTTCTCAAAGGACAGGGTGCACCCTGCTTCTCTATAAGTACATTTCACAAATGAGATATTAGAACCTAATAAGTGTTGGGATGGGTTTCTTTAGAGACTGACACTTGATCTTTGCATCATACGTGTTGTAGAGCATGCTTAGCATGGTCAATCCTGGAGCTAGTCAATTCTGTTTCCAAACAGACACCTGCTACAAGGCAACAAGAACTGTCCTATTGATATGAAGAACATAATTGCTTCCATTTATTTATGAAAGGAATGTTAATAAAATAAATACAAGAATTAAACAATTGTTTGACCCAGCCTTCCTGTTCCCAAATTCTCCTCTCTACTTGTCCCACCTGTACTATACGTCCTGCCTGGCTACTGGCCAATCAGCATTATCTTTATCAATCAATCAGGGCAACACATTCACACCATACAGAAAGACATCCCCAGCAAAAGAGTGACTAGGCTTACAAACACTGTTTCAAATCTCTCACTTGAGTTTTTTCCAATATTAAAAAAATTAATTCCTTGGCTGTTCTGACAGTGAGAGAAATAGTCTTCTCTAGGGAAGACAATACCAGTTAGACATGTAATACCAAATCAAAGCCCTGAAAAAATTACATACAACTAACATTTACATAGACTAAGTAGCTTGTATTTATATATTTAGAAGTATATATGTATAACAACAATTAAAGTAAAAGAGAACATGAATTTGGAAGAGCTGGGTGGGGATACATATATTGTTTGGAGAGAGGAAATGGAAGGGGGATTTGTTATAACTATATTGTAATCCCCCAAAGCACAAAAAATTAAAAATTTTGAATTCTTGTTCTAGGAAAAAGTAGGCTAAAAGACTTGAATTTTTGTTATTTAAGATGTATTGTCCAAGCCAATTGCTGACTATTGATTCAAGAATGAGTCTAGGGATGCTGTGTATAGTTTTTCAGTCTGATTGACACCAAAGATCTGCTCAGTCAATGCTACCTGTAGGAACAAGTAAGGTGCTCATAATATGATGCCTGAGACTTCAGGAGGTAATCTTCTGCTGGAACGTTGTTATGCTACATCACAATGGCTTTCTCAGAGCACATCTTAACAGTCTTGAAGACACTGATTCTTACCCCTAGGTTATGTGTACAGAACCATAAAAGTGGTTGTGACTCATTTTGCATGAAGGATTTGCCAGAGCTCAACTATTCATCTCTTCCAATCCCTTCCTTTGACTCAGAATAATTGATGACTTTGAATTTCCAGAGGAAATCAATTGTTGAGTTATTTGGAAATGCTCAGTGTTTTCAATTTTCCTGGCACAGTTTGCTATGTTCTTTATTCTCATTGAAGTTAATTCTTAAAATTAAAAAGACATTAAATTTAAAAAAAAGAAATGAGATACCCTTTTATTCAGCTACAACATACTGTTTTGAAAAATCTCCTATTTAGAGATGGGTTCTGGGCAGGTATAATCAACTTAATTTGAAGAGTCTAAGTTCTTCAAAGTTTACAGCCATTTTCAAAGGCTTATATAAACTCATTTTCCTGCCGTGGGGTGTGAATTCACAAACACTGAGTTCCACTGCAGCAGCCTTGTGTGATCACTTCCTAGAACTTGCTTGGCTTCATGGTTTCAGTGCAGATATGACAAGGCTGTTTATCAGTAGGTAATAAGACAGATAATTTAACTGTACAAGCTCTAATTGGTCTAATTCACTAACTGACCTCTCGCCACTTGATTCACTAGTACAATCGGGCTCTGATAAAGCCTTTAATTGTAAATTGCACACAGCTGTGAGCTGCTTCTCACGCTGGCACAAAAACACTATCATCGACTGTTTCTTCTCTGCGACCTGCTAATTTGGAGCGTATGTAACTGTTTTTAATGCTGAAGGCTTGACATACCACAAACAGCAGATGTTGCAGCTGCCCCGAGACGCTTTATTTAATTCAATTACGTCTTTTGGAGATATGTAAAAAAGCTAGGCAAGATGAGAGAGGGCAGGAGAATGTTAAAAATGGAGCCCCTGGTTGAGGCCCAGGTGGCTCGATAGGCAAATGATTGGGTGAATGTCTAAATGATCTTTTTAATTGAGTAGACTGACGGCTAATCAGGGTCATGAAGTGTTATCACACTGATGAGCTGAGTGGAGCCCTGGGCTGCTCTGCAATTAATGCCGCTTTTGTGAAAGAAGAAAAAAGAAAGATCATGTATACCATCTGGCAATTGTTTATGATAAAAGCAGCAGTTTGCTGCAAATTCCAGTTAAATGCTATTCATAACATTATTTCTGCTGCTGCTGAGGGCAAGGACATGAATCCGAAGTCTTTGTCTGACTTCTCATTCTCCTTCACAACCAAAACATTCATTTTCTCCAACGTGTGTTATTATTAATTACTTGGCTGCTTGCTACTGTATGGCCTGAATGATCCTCTGTTTGATATGCCAATGAAAAGCCCAGCATATACTTCTTGGACTCTACTTAGGCTTGCGTGCCAATATATCCGATTACAATAAAACAAAGCAACAGCCAGAGTCACAGCCAAAATCTAGAGAAAACAAGTCACTTTTTCCTTTTGTCCAAAAAAATGTGTCTCTTAGGCTTGTCTGGAACTGGAGTTCTTCAGAGTGACAAATGTCTGTATGCGGTGATTTTCCCGCATATCTCAAAGACAACAGCATTTGCAAACTATAAAGAAGACAGAGATGACTCAAAGTGTCCACTTGTCTTCACTTTCTCACTTAAACGCTTAGGGAGGAAGAATGCCAGCTAGAACAAAAGAAGGGCAAACATAGCATGTGCCTGGGTCACCACAAGGGCTGTAGAGGGTTCACATGACTCAGCTGAACAAAATGGCCCCAGTTTTCATCCCCAGTAACCAACAAAACCAAATATCACTAAGCAAAAGACAGATTTTTTTTAAAAATACAGACTTGAAAAGGCTCAATTATGGTTTTAAAAAAGGAAGAAAAAGTTATTTCACACACAAAGAGAGAGAGGAGACAGAAAGATCAGAGACAGAGAGAGGGACAGGGAGGGAGGAAAGCAGGAAGGGAGAGAAGAGAGAGAAAGAGGGAGGGAGGGAGGACGAATCCTCTAGGGACATTCCTAGAAAGATTCAATAATTATTGAGTAGTCGTGTGGGTACACTGATATAAATATAATCTACCTTTGACTTACTGGAGAAGTGTTGTATACATAGTCCTCACCAGGGTGCTGTGACTGAGCCTCTGAAATGATTACAGAAGAGCACTGGCGAGCACAGTTACTGCACAAAAAAAGTGTTTCAAGCACATAGTAAGAGATGCCTTGTCGCTATCAAATTTTCACCCGAAATAGATTGCGACCTCATTAAAAGCACTTGTACAATGACAATTTCTAAAATGACTTCCAGAATATTAAAACTCAAGTCATGTGATAACTCCCTGTTCCATTATCACAGAAACAGTAGCTTTGGGGGAAGATCAGCTGTATGTCAAGGCTGTTTGCTTCAAAAGAAGCAAACATAATATGGCCATGGTAAGTCAAAAGGGAGAAGAGCAGTAAACAAAATCATACAACAGTTGCAGAGTTAAGTTAAAAAAAGAGGGATCTATTCACGTTGTAAGACATTTTAGAAGAATGATTATTCAGCTGAAATTAGGAAAACAACACACAAACACATACGCAGATAGCGTGCATGCACGTGCACACACACACACACACACACACGGGGGGGGGGGAGGGTGAGAACCACAAGAGCCATGTGGATGAAAGAAGCATTGAGGTATCTTGCATTATTAGCAGAGATTGACGAAAGCTGACTACAGCTTCCATCTAGGGAAAAGAAGCTGAGCAGGCTCTAACTACTAGAAAAAGGGTCTGTCAGTAGGCCTAGAACATATCTTGCATTGTGGGAATCTAAAGAAAATGAACTGAAATAAAGTGCATCGTGTCAAAAGTCAACCTGTAATTGTTGGGATGGTGGATGCTTAGAGTCCTTTCAAAAGTTTTTATGTCAGAGAAAATTTTGTTTGAGAGAATGTTATAATAATAACCAGATATCAACAGTATCTTATTTGCCAGGGATGAAGCTGCATTAAATGTCTTACCTGATTTGGGTCTTTATAATCTTGCCATGTGGATGATTTTATTTCTATATTTCTTCAAAAACACACACACAAGAAAGTAATGTTATTAACCAGATTTATGGAGTCAGTGAGAGAGGTAGCCTAGATTTCAATCAATCTCTACATTCAAAACCCTTCACTCTTCAGTATCTGCCTTCCAACATAGAGATGGGGAGATGTTTTTGGATAAGAGAATCATTTTGAACTAAAAGTCAGTTTTGTTCAATTCATATTTGCATAGGTAATATTTTAAAGGCACATTCTATTTTATAGTAATGTAACTTTAACAGTACATATAGGCTAATCATAACATATTTAATAGGTAAAATGTTTTTTTCTAATGCTTTAAAACTTATAAAATAAGGACACATGAGGACTGAGAAGGGAATTCAACCCCATCAGGAGCTTTAGAAAAGATACTGGTTCTTTTCTTTGATTTTTCTTTTCTTAAACAGTTTACCTTTGTTTAATACATTGACAAAGCCAAATCATTTATTTATATTTTTCACACTGTGACACTTTTATTAAATACCTATTATGTAGTAGGTAAAGAGAGTACAAGGGAATAAATGCAGCAACTCTTTAAAAATAGTTTCATTCCTGTTTTTATTATTACTGTTATTATTTGTTCTCATCATTATTATATATGTATCTTTGTGAGAGTATGTGCATTTGAGTGCAGATGCCCACAGAGCCTGGAGGCATCAGATTCGCTAGAGCTGGAGATACTGTAGCTGTGAGCTATGAATCAAAATTGGGTCCTCTGCAAGAGCAGGGCTCAGTCTTTACCTCTTGAGCCATCTCTTTATGCCCTTTCTTTCTCTCTATTCCTTCCCTTCTTCCCTCCATCCCTCCCTTCCCTCCTTCCTTCCTTCCTTTCTTATCTTCTGAAAGGATCAGAATATATTGTATAACAGAATTATTTTTTAACTAAAAGCGTAGAAGACAAGGAATCCTATAAATCAAGTAGTTTAATTTTTTAAAGGAACTTATGAGATGTCTCAAGAGAGAAATATCATAATAATAATAATAATAATAATACAATAATATCCAGTGTCTTCTGCCTAAACTTGCTTCAGATTCATTGAGTTATCTGATTCCCATATGAGCTCTCAGGTTTTGCTGCTCCAGATAAACTTCTTAACTCACAATGAGGAAGCATTGGAGCTCTAGCCAACAAAACATGTAGTGAAAAAGGACACAGGTTGAAAGAGGTGAATGCTGGGGACTAGCCCAGATAAGCGTACAACAGTAAGTTAGAGACCAACCTAAGGAGGCTTCTGTGGGAAAAGTACATGCAAACAGACTTCATAAATCTCATTGTCAGTCAACCAAGTGATAGAATGAGAGAGGAAATGGAAAGCTAGAATTTACACAACATTTTAATGTTATAGTTCACTGCAGAGCGTTGACAGGAGAGCATGTACTAACAATGGAGACTCTATGAGAAAATCATCTAAATTGGGATCCAGTGACAAGAATCCTCTCCTAACCCTTATACTACCTTCTTGGCATCTTGAAGTAGAAGAGTTGAGGATCAGTAGTGCATTGTGTTCCAGTACTACAAAACTCCCTCTCCCCCACCCCACCTCTCTCCTCTCTCTCTCTCTCTCTCTCTCTCTCTCTCTCTCTCTCTCTCTCTCTCTCTCTCTCTCTCTCTCTCTCTCTCTCTCTCTCTCTCTCTCCTTCCCTCCCTCCCTCTATCTCTCTCTCTCTCTCTCTCTCTCTCTCTCTCTCTCTCTCTCTCTCTCTGTCTATGTATGTGTGAGTAATAGATATGTAGAGGGATTTGTCTCTTCCTCACTTTCAAATTTGAGATTATTATCTTCAAAAGCTGCAGTTTTTGGCCCACAATGAATTAAGACTCAACTCTGGTATAACAGCATTAATAGTTCAGAAAGTAGGTGGCTATTTTTAGGCTGTATGGCGTACAGAGTCCTTTGATACTGGGAAAGAAGATGAAAAGGTACAGCCATGCCAGGTAGATTAAAGCTCAAATGGAAAGCAGCTTTGGGTTGATCTCTGAAGTTTGGTAACACAGAGAATAAAGGCTTTGAGTTCATTCTGCTCTGCCCTCTCTAGCTCTGCTTACATGTGTGCTGGGAAACTACATGC
>CABHPQ010154188.1:11870-23238 GCA_902168405.1 Peromyscus aztecus | reverse complement strand
CCCCCCCACTCCGCAGTGTGCTCGGAACCTGAGGCCCAGTGGTGACTCTTAAAAGAGGCTGGTAATGATTCTAGTCACACATTCCCTACAGACAGGGTCAGCAACCCTCTCGGAGCACGGAGAGTAGCTGTCTTGTGAACAGTGGGCAAACATTGGATTTACCACTTCCCCAAAACCTTCCCTTTAGGAGCAAACACAGGGGGAAGATGGAATTCTTATTTTAAATAAATAAGCTTACACTTTCAGTTTGTATTTTGAAATTTCTGGAAAGCACCAAAAAAAAAATAATAAAAATAAAAACTGCATAAGCCAAGTCTGTCTCCTTCATTTTCTATCTTGTCTGCAACAGTGCCTGGGCCACAGGGATTATTCTCCAAGGATTTCTGAAATGAATGAATGGACCAGGGACTGAAGCAGAGGGGCCAGACTAGCTGTCTCATAAATCAAGAGGATGTGTGCTCTCAAGGATGTGTATTCAGTTAGATCCACGAGGAGACTGCCATTTCATACCATGTGGCCACGTCTGTGATCTGCAGGGAAACGCTTGTGTGTCCCAATTGTCACAGCTGTAGCTTCCTTCCATTTAGCTTTCCTCACTTTAAATCATACAGATTGACTACTTTTTCACAGATTTTTGTGAGCTGTTTAAGTGGGATAGTCAAATGCAGCAAAGCTACAGGACATTGTCATACCAGTCAATGTTTACAGTCTTTTTAAATAGATCTTATCTCCAGGTATCTTATTTGTTAAGTCTCTGAAGTAGTGAGGGTGGTATTTACAATCAGGAGCAGATCACATAGGTAATTTTTTTTTTCTAAACACCAATGAGGTTGCATCTCTATTTATTTGGGCAAATGCATTGTTCTCATCCAACATGTTGTCCTTTCATGATTGAACACCTTTCACCATTCATCTACTTATCCATGCCTCCAACCTATCTTTACCAAACAACCAACATTAAAAATGCTACTCTAGTGGGTCCCTGCCCCTTAGTGCTGAACTGTTGGCTACTGGTAGACTCTGGGAGAAAGGAAGCCATTGTTTTCAACTGTGTACCCACTGGTGATCCCAACAGACTCCAATGGGTAGTTCTTATCCATGGCCACGGAAAAGGCCCTGGTTAATTAAACTCAGGGGGTCACAAACCAAACAAAAATGTATGGGTGTGAGGAAGAGATTAGTAGGGAAGATGGGAGGTGGACAGAGGAGGGTGAGAGATTAGAGGGTGGGGGATGAGATCAGTATCCTACATACATGTGTGACATTGTCAAAGAACACATTTAAGCAATAAAACATACTACTTTTAATTAAAGACCTCAAAGGGAAGAGGGCATGGCATTAGAAGAAAGAAGTGCCCACAGCCGTTAGTGGCAATAGCCTAGATCCAGGATGAGAAGATATAGCAAATGTTTTCAAAAAGCTAGAAAGTGGGTTCATCCCCTGGTCTTTCTGGAACGGAGTCCAGCAGGTACCATGTAGCTCCTCTTGGCCTTGACTTCTGATTTCTAAGAAGCTGATTCTTGTGAGGGTGAGTGTTGTTATTTTGAGGAGGTTATTCAAATATCTTCCTTATTATAGGTGAATTTTCCTATCAAGAGCAGTATATGATTCGCCATTCTTTGCTGGGTGGTTCACAGAGCATCCAATTAAACTGACTGTGGTGGAAAGGCCTATGCTGTGTCAACTGGGAGCAGCAGGCTTCGGAGAGGTTCATTACTGCCAATCTACCTTTTGTTTGTTTGTTTGTTTGTTTGATAGGCTAATCCTTGTGATTGTCCTGTTGGGTGCTTCCTGTGGTGTCTCCTCATTAAACTCTGGCCTGATGAGTGACTGAGGTTCATGTAACGAACCATTTCAAAACCAGTGAAATCAACACACATTGATTTGGTGCTTATTACGGGCACAGCTCTTCGCTGGACCACAAGGGGCAAAGGAACAGAGGTACTTTCAATGTATCCTCACGCAACTTATGATCTAGTTGATTTGCAATTAACTAAATTAGTCAGGCTCTCTGGAGTCCACAGTCTAAGCGTGTCATGCCTTTTAGGAGGGCAGAGAAGTTCTCTGCTGTAAAGTACTAAGGAGGTGAAGTTTGATCTAACTCTTCTTGAATGGGAATGTGGGATAACCAATGGGAGCCATTCAGATCACAGAAAAAAGCCTGGACACAGGTACGGCCAAAGAATTCCTTAATACCCCATGCCACAGACGTGTTTGCTAATGTGGCTGTCCACTTGGGATATCTTTAATGAATTCTCCTTGTTTGTCTCTTGGAGCTGTCTCTGAATTGCTGTTGTTGGCTAATTCTTCTCACCTGTAGAAGTTAGCTATAGACAGATTTTTTTCCTTGCCCTAGATAGTCAATAATTTGATCTTTACTGATGGAGGACCCATTTATCACAGTAGCCATCCTTTCACTATACTTATCGACTTTTCCTTATCAATACCACAGTCCATTTGTAGCTCATCACTAAAGTTCTTGGGTGTTTTCGTTAGTTTTTGAAGGTGCTCTTCAGAGCTTGGCAGAGAGATGCTTTTGACATCAATACAGTGCAAATGGTAGCTAGACTCATCTTCAGCTTAACATCAGCTGTTTATTGCCTCTAGAATGGATGGTGAAGCTGTCTGTGTCTGGAGGGCTGGGTCCCCAAAAGACACACTCTTCTAGACAGATCTCCACTAAAAGACGGAAGTCTGTTCCAGCCACTGACAGATAGAAGGCTGTTCTATTTACTCACTGCACACTTTAAAATATTGACAGCCAAAAGGCTGATGCTCTGAGTATCTTTTCAATATCTCCAGTCAGTAGAGAGAGGAGTCGGTGCTGGACATGAATGTGTGGGACTATGGAACCTCTAAGGAGTTTAACTCTAGGTCCTAAGAAATGAAAGGTTCCAGCAAAGACAATAGAAACTCTCTCTCTCTCTCTCTCTCTCTCTCTCCCTCTCCCTCTCCCTCTCCCTCTCCCTCTCCCTCTCCCTCTCCCTCCTGTGTGTATGTGTGTGTGTGTGTGGGGTGTGTGTGTGTGTGTGTGTGTGTGTGTGTGTGTGGTGTGTTATGCAGGTTCATATTCACATACACGCACACACGTACATCAACTAGAGATTGATATCAGGTCTTCCTCAACTGCTCTCTCTTACCATCTTTTGAGCCACGCCCAGCTTTTACGTGGGTGCTGCACATTGAACTTTGGTCCTCCGACTTGCACACTAAGCACCTTATAGACTAAGCCGTCCCTCCAGCCCTCAAAACCAGTCGTTGAAAACTACATCCCAAATATTTTATGGGGAAGACTCTATGGGAGGATTTATTGTTTAAATTATGTGGTAACATGGCCACATAATTCCAAGTGGCATCCTCTACACGCCTCTGTTCTCTATTCTGACTTCTGTTATTTTCTAGAAACTTCCTGCCCTCTTCCTTTTTTTTTTTTGCCATTTGTAGAACGATGGTATTTAATGTCAAAGGCAGCTAGGCCTAGAGTATTGGTTGCCTTTCTCATCACTGTGACCAAATACAGAAATGCTTAAAAGAGGAGAGTTTCATTTTAGCTCATGATCTCAGGGCATCTCCGTCCTGAGGAAGGTGAGGCAGGGGAACTCAAGGGTGCCTGGGGTATATGGCTGGTTCTTTTCATGTCCTGCTGGCAGATAGGAAGCCAAGAAAGCTAGACCAACACTGAAGACAGGAAAAGCCCTCGAAGGCACATTTCCAGGGACTCACCTCTGCCAGATTAACCCCATGTAATGAAGATTCCATAGCTTCTGACAGGCTGGGTACCAAGGTTCAAATACATGAGCCCCAGGGAAGAACACCACACATTCATACCAGTCCTAGCTAGAACAGTTCCAGGAGATATACTCCCATCCTGGAGGAGGGAATAGACACCACCAATAAAAAAAAACCTCCATTCACTCTACAAACAGCATGTGGTCTTCTTGGCTAAGCTACCATCGACCAAGCAGAGTGCTTGATAAGAACCCATGACCTTCTGCCATAGGTAAAATGCATAATAAAGGGCATTTTCAGAAGAGACAGCCCCTCCCCATGCCTAATGGAGTAATTACACACTGTGCATAGTCTCAGAGGAAGATGCTTGTGTCCAACATCCCTCATGTCAATCTATTTCAGTTTACATACACATATGCACACACAAACACAGTCAAATTGTTGACTAATTAGGCTGAGGGGGAATTCTTCTACAGCTAACATCTATGTCTGAGTCATGTGGCTAGATCACCAGGGGGATTGGAAGCAGGCTAGTGTGAATCAGGAAGAGGTATCAATTATTTACTAAATCTCTTTAAACAGGATTTCATTCATTCCTCACAGAAACACAAGTTCCTCTGTTACTCAGGATATCTGAGCAATGAGCTACTTTGGTTAGACTGGCAATCAGCAAGTACTGTATCTCTGACCTGCCATGAGGCACGAAGGACTTATCAATAATGATCTTGGGGGCTAGAGAGGTGGCTTTGTGGTTAAGAGTACTTGCTGCTCTTCCAGAGAACCAGAGTTCAGTTTCTAGCACCTACATTTTTGGGTGACTCATAACCACCTATAACTCCAGCTCCTGGGGGCATCTGACACCCTCTTCTGGCCTTTGTGGGTACTTGCATACATGTAACACACACACACACACACACACACACACACACATACACACACACACACACATACACACACAAATAAATAAATAATAGAGTACAGCTCATATAATCTAGGTAAAGTACTAACAATAATTACTAAGGTTGAAATAATTACCAAATGCAATTGTAGTTTAAGGGGAAAATCTCAGGGCTCTGTTTAGTGGTACAGCTCAAATTTACCCAAATATCTCCAATAATTTAGTATTGTTGACAGTAGCAGTTTGTATTAAAATGCCTTATTTGCATATTTTTAAACAGAAAATATTAATCTTCACTAGCTAGTGTCCAAATTATATGTATTCATTGCAAGATAAAAGAATATAAAGTATTTCACTATTGGAAAGAATTTCCTGCCTTCTCAAGGACACAGTGTGTAGCAACAGGGCAGGTGTGCATGTGTCTCTCCTAAGTCTGAAGTGTACTGTCCAATGTCACCTCCACTCTCTTTAGTGTGACCTTGGGCATGGGGCTTTATTTTCCTGCCTCAAGTTCTTTTCTACATAGGATGAGAGAGTTGGACCAGGAAACCCCTCTGCTGCATTACAACTCTAAAGTTCAAAAATTCTCAAAACCAGCCAACCACTCTCTCAGAGCATTACTGAACAGGATGCTAAAAAAGTAAGTGGCCAAGAGAGTGCCCTTGAAAATCTTCAAGACCTCTCTAAGGGTTTTCTAACCCAAGCAAGGGAGCAGGGTCCTTTGTAACTTCCATCCTCCAGGCCTGCAGGGAGCAATAAAGACTCCGAGACTGGGCTAACTCGGTCAGTAAGATGCTGACTTGTGAGTCTGAGAACCCAAGTTCAACTGTAACTCACATAGAAGGACAAGTGCTGTGGCGCGTGTAATCCAAGCACTGGAGAAGCAGAGACGGAGGGTTCCCTGAAGCTCAGCCAGCAGTCTGGTTTAATTCCAGGCGATGACAGATTGTGTCTCAAAGTTGGGGAAATGTGTCAAAGAAAGCAAGCAGTGTTCCTGAGGATGGCACCTAAGGTTGTCCTGTAGACTTCACATGCACATGTAGGGCATGTGTGCACACACAAACACATATGCACACACACACACACACACATACATGTGCACTGACCCACACATACACATTTGCATACACACAAAGCATAATCTGGTCAAATTATCTGGCTTACTCCCAGCTTCCTATGCAATAAGATAATGATTTAAGAAAAAAAAAGAAAAGACCTAAGAACATCTAATCTTAGAAGACTCCTTCAGACTAAAAGGATGCATAGATGGTGAGCAGCTTTCAGGAGCATACAAAGATTAGCTTTTGCACTTTTCAGGTAATTTAAGTTTGTAAAAAGTCATTTTTCTCAGAAAGACCAAATCCTCTGGTAAATATAGAAGTGCATTACCTTTCCTAACTGTTCAGAACCATGAAAAAAAAAACTAAACTAGAAAGCAAGAATAGATTCCAAAGGAGAAAACAAATAGGTCTTCACACATTGGCAACTTGAAGAAAGAGAGACCCTGGGAAGAACTTTTAGGACTCTTCACAGCTTGTTTTTGAAAAATGTAGGAGAAGGTCAGAAAAACAAAGCAGACCTTTCAATCAAAAAATATCAAGCTAGCATTTGAGACCAGAGATAAACATGATTTATGTATGAACTTGATAAGGGCTACAGAGGCCAATTTAAACTATAACAAAATCTGCAGTTCTCCATAAGAGAGAGTACCAGAAAGAGCCCCCGCTTGATCACTGGTGGAGGAGACAATTGTAGAGTTACATGAGCTCTGGAATCCATAAGTCCTGCAAACTTTCCCCAGGCTGAATCTAAGGAAGAACCATTAGTGTGGAAAGAATGGCTACAGAGCAGTCAAACCCTCAGCTGATATTGCTCTGTGTCTCAGGAGACGCTTGTTCCAGATGGTTAGTCATATCAGATGGTACCGTCCCTAAACAGGAAATGGAAAATAAGCAAATTGTGTTACCTAGTCTATACCTTGTTTTCCCTTGTCAACAGAAGGAAGGAAGGAAAAAAAGGAAAAAAGGAAGAAGAGGTCTAAGTTAGAATATCTTGAATCATTAGTCTTAATGCTCTGAAAGTGATAGTTTTGCTTGATACCAAAGTGGGAAGTCTTACTAAAATGGAATGGGAGACATGCTTGGATGCTAACAACCTGCTTTGCAACTACATTACAATCTAACCTGGAATGAGCATCACTGTCCCCTGTCCTGCATCCCACACAGGCATTCGTACTAGATGTGAGAAGTATAGGTGGTGGCTGGTATCCATTTTTATGGTTACATATATGAAATGTGTTTTAAAATGTTCAAGTATTTATTGAAAGATAAATAGGAGAAAGATAGCTTCTCAAATCTGAAAACAGTTGGTGTATCATACTCAGGACATTTGAATGATGCTCTCAAGATTGGTTACCCCCAGAACATTAAAAAAAAAAAAAAACCCTTTATAAGTGGCAGAAAGTATCCTTTATATACTTATCACTTTTGAGATAACATCTCTTTATTTAGCACATATTGGCCTTGAACTCATGATTCTTCTGCTTTGTCCTACCACATGTTAGGCTTATAGATGTGCACCATCATACGTGTCTGAGAATCTCAATTTGATGCAAGATAATCTATAACAAAAAGTAAGATAAACACAACCCAAGGAAAAGAATTTAAGAGCAAGCACGTGTATGAAGGAAGAGAAACTGCTCCCTATAATCTAGGTAGATGTATCAAGAGCCAGGCTCAACACGAAAGAGATATTATCTTAGTCTGAGAACAAAGAAATAGTAAGCAAAGGGCAAGAGATATACAGATGCTTCTAGATAAAACAATTCCCTAGCTTATGGTAAAATACCCCTTGCTATGTTTTAAAACCTTGTTTGGAAGAATGCATGGACATAAAGGGTTCCCAAGTTGTAAAATGTTAGACCAGATCAATTAATTATAGAAACTGCCGTGAGACAGAACCAGTGAGAAGACATGCTGCGGACATGTCTTGACAAAAGTTACATTGTGGAAAGCATTCAAGGGAAACACAAGCTTAAGTATTTGTTAAAGAAACAGGCTACTGAGCTATCACTTGATAGGACTTAGAGACATTGTTTCACAGGGAAAAGATGCAGGTGAATGACCAACATCAGGTCGGGGTTCCAGGGAACAGGTGAGCAACACTATAAGCCCAGCATGGGAGAAGCAAGGGAGAGGAGACACGTGAGAAGAGCCAAGTGGGCACACCAGGAGGCTTTGACTTGATTCACTGCGTGGGTCCTTGTTGTCTATTAGGATACAAAGGAATGAATGATCTGGAAGGAATGAAGAGGAGAAGAGTTCCTCACAACGAGAATATCTAAAGATACCAAGACTAAAGCCTGGGAGCCAATCTGAGGAATGCAGGGAAACAATGTTTTAAATAGTTCCAGTAGTTATTTTCTTATCTTTCTAACTGCCATGACCATCCTCTCCTGCCGCATTCCCTTCCGGGGCAGCTCTTGTGACCACCCACCTGGGTCTCTCTCTTCAGTTGTTCTTTAAACCGAGAAATGCTGCATCTCAAACCCAAGGTCTGATCTCACAGCTCCCATGTAGAACATGATCCCCTACAATGACCCCCATTCAATCTACAATGGGAGATTCTAGAGTCGTGAATTTTCCGAACCGTCCTAGTGCGGTCTCAAGTAACACTGCCTGGTTTCTGACGGGATTCCACCCTACTCTCAAACGTTTCTTTTCAGACTGTGGTACAACCCACTTCAACATTATGAGATCACACATTGTCCCTTGGATGTGACAATTATTTTCTACACCACTGCCTTTGTCCAGATCCTCAGGGAAAGATGTCACTCCAATTCTCTGTTTACTAAAATATCAGTCTTTGTTGAAGATCTAGCTCAAATTCTACCTTTTTATGGAATCTTCATTAACCCACCAATGAATATACCTCTCCTCTCCTCTGTCGTTCTCTGACTTAATTTACACATCTATGATGATTCTTTGTCCACACTCTGGTACGCTATCAGGACGTCCAAGTATTTTAGACACATCTTGACTTGTGAGGCTGTTTCCCTCTGTAACACAGTCTCCAGTGCTACAATCAGAAGGCTGGGCTAGAAAACACAGAGGCATGACCCATATGTCAGTTTCTGACAGCCTGAGCTTGTCTCAGTCAGTTGGAAATTTAGAGAGAGAGAGAGGATGCTGGTATCAAACGTAATGAGCTTCGCTCTCCTGGGACGGTGTAATTGTAGGCAGTAGTGGTCGGGAAAACCTACTTCCTCAGATTGGATCTTTGTGGAGAGCCTGGGTGCACCATACTAAGAAAAACTTCTAAAAAATGTTCCCTCATAACCTTCAAAGAATGAAAATAAAAGTTGTTGGAGGGAATTCTGTCCCCTAAGTACAACAGCCATTACCATCTTCATCAGAGCAGCTATGACGACTATAAAAAGACCTGCAGGATCAGGCCTCTTAACATCTGCCATAGAAGAAGGTGGGCAGGGTCACTGGATCCTCACCTGAGATTCCAGGCACCCCCTTGTATGCCTCCCTCCCAGCTGTATGTACCTGATGCACGTGTTCTTAGGAGGGGCCAGAGAATATAGACTGTTGAAGGTTAGCTGAGGCAGTCACTCCAGCCATGTGACAATGAAGACCTGGCTATCCATGTTATGGTGAGACCTTTTCAGTGATGTGTCTCTTTAGGGGTCACCCCCATACCTCTAAGCACCCCCCAACCGATGCTCTGAAAGTCCTATACACTCACTGATTTGCCCATTTGGACTTTGGTGGAATCACCACTTTGGCCTGTGCTCTATCTGGGATGAGTACACATTTATTCATGTCTCTCAAGAAAAAATTCACACTATCACTGCAAAAATGACATCCAAGGGAACATTCCTGGATAGCCATTCTCTTTTCCTGACCCTCATAAATCACAAAGTTAAACTGACCCCTGGGGTTTTACTCTTCTGAACATAATGTACAGTCATAAAACAAATTTTGGTCCCATAGGACATCCCATTTTTATTTCATTATTTCAAGGAAAGGGTCACTTGAATGTTAAAGGGTTTGGTTTGATCTTTGCTATGATTCATGTTGACTAACACCCACAGATGCATTCTTATGCACTGAATGCATCTTATATATCAAGTAATTGCCTCCATAGACCCCCATTGTGCCAGTACCTTTATGTAATATTTTCCAAAGCAATGTAGGTGATAAAAGTCTAAAAAGATAACCAAAGATAGAAAATAAACTCACTTAATATGTAAGTGATTATTATTTTGTGTAAGCTCCTGTTCAGAGAAGATTTATTTTTCTTTCTTCAAAACTAAAACCTTCCCCACAGCTAAGAAAGGCCCTTAGAAATTTCTCTCAAACACAAGACCTAAGTTTCTATTCACCCTCTTTTAACATTTCTATGCTAAGTTCAATCATCTCACTGATATTTCATTCTACAGAAGTAAGATGATAAAAATTTTATGAATGTAATAAAAGGAAAAATAAATGAAGATAATTTGGTATAATTTAACAAGATAAAATGAATCCCTGTGCTCTTAATGTAAGAGCAAGCTACAATCTCCAAAGGAATATGCAATTACGGAAACATGAGTTTTGCATGAAAGTACCATTGACAGTCACAATTTAGTTATGTGAAATATTAATTAGGATGACTCCAGGGACTTGAAAGGGGTTTGGTCTCTAAATTCTTTCCAAAGTACAGTTATTTTTAAGATTTATTTTATTCTATGCATATGCGTATTTAGTCTACATTTATTTTTGTGAATCATGTGCTTGAAGTTTTCCTTGGGGACCAGAAGAGGGCATCAGATCGTCTGACGTTGTAATTACAGGCACTTGTGAGTCACCACGTGAGTTCTGGGAATGGAACCCAGGTCCTGTACATGAGGAACAACTGCTCTCAACTTATGTGCCTTCTCTCCAGCAACAGTTAAGTTCTTTTTAAAGGCTTCCTTACTCAAATGCTATTCGGGTTTGGGTAGGGTTTTTTTCTAATCTCTAAATTTGATTTCCTGTGTTGAGCATATTCAAGGGACCATGGCCGTCTGCCTCTGCATAGGATCTCCTATTCTTCATCAGTTAAAGGTCACACATTCGTTCCTCAGAGACAGAAGATTTCGATTAAGTTCTTTTGGCCATAGTATGTTTTTGTTTGTTTGTTTTTTAAGACCCTAAAGATTTTAACGAGGAGGCTCAGCCTCAGCCCAGCACAGTGGGAGCCTGAAGAGCAGCAGCTCTCTGGGAGGAGGCAGCCATGTCCCAAGTGTCCCTGCTACTTCCCACAGTAAGGAAGTTGTCTAACTTGGCATCACACAGTCCAGTTAGATGAAGGATGAAACAAAAATGCCTTAGAAGTCTATTTCATTGACCAATCTAAAGCACAGATCAAATTGGCTTTCTCCCAAGACTAAACATCGCTCCAAATCCCCTTATCCTGTGAAACTGTATCTGAGATTCTGACCCACACATGGCACCAGGCCCTGGCCTCCACTCAGTCAGGCAGTTATCCATGGAAGTGGCTCACGGCTGACACACAGATTGACTGGTTCACACTAATTTACTTCACAGAGATTCCATTTATCTCTTAGAAGATCCCCTGGCAGCAGCTTATAATGGCATATCCTAGGATGCCTGCCTGTGTGTGTTTTTAAAGTGGCAGTCCTTGATGAACCTGGGCTGGAAGACAGTTCACAGACAGAGGAGCAGACACTTTCAGAACACACCCCGAGGC
>CABHPQ010154187.1:29752-41860 GCA_902168405.1 Peromyscus aztecus | reverse complement strand
TGTTTCTTCAAGAAGCCATTTCATTTCTTGAAAAAGAAAAACAACATATTTGCCTTGGTGTGACAGACATTATAAAAAAAAAAAAAAACAGTCACAAAGAATATCCAGGAGGCTTTGACAGCTGAGAGGAACCTTTGAAAACTAGCAGCTGGATAGGCTTAGGGAAGAGCATGAGAAAATTCCCAAGCACAAGAAGACAAAATAGCATTTTTAAAGTACTTCCAAGGGATGGACTTGCCTGTGCCCCAAGGTTTGGATTGCTACAAGCTTGGTCTTCAGGTTGTGATGCTGGGGGGCGTGGAATCAGTATGCAGTACAGCCTTCTGAGAAGTTCTCAAGGATTTCTCCCGTGACCCCTTGATACTTCTCACGAAATGGTGTGATAACATTCCTGAGCTCACTTAGGCTCTATGTTTCCTACAATGTGAGCACATGTGCCCATACATGCCCTATGACTCTTATCTGTCGTGATGCCATGTAGCAGATAGAAGACTTTCAAAAACTGAGCCTAGGCAGAACGATACCATAGAACCTCCAAATTGTGAGATAAAATCCTTCTTAAAAAGCTGTATCAGATGCCAGGTGGTGGTGGCACAAGCCTTTAATCCCAGCACTTAGGAGGCAGAGGCAGGTAGATCTCAGTGAGTTTGAGGCCATCATGGTCTACAGAGCCATTCCAGGACAGCCAAGACTATTACACAGAGAAACCCTGTCTTGAAAAAACAACAACAACAACAACAAAAAGCTGTATCATATAATAGCAACACAAAGCTGATAAACACAAGAAAAAATTTGAATGGGTTGAAGTAACAGCAAACGAAAAATGTGTATATGTTGGGGGATGCAAATAGGGTCAATGGAAAGATATAAATCTGAAAATTGCAGAAAAGAGAAGAAAGATATGCCACATAATGGAACTAACCTGTCCTTAAGCAATGGAAGTTATTAAACTAGACGAGAGATGATCACATAAACTTTTAAAACTCCCTGCAGTGCAGAGCAGACAAAGGGGTAGAGTGAAGGAAATAACAGAATCACAGAGCTAACCATAAGAGAAGTGGCTATAATGTAGGCAGGAAACTAAGACAGCTCCCACTGAGGTCGTACCTGGGTCTGGAGGTACGCACAGGGTGGGTGGGCCTGGAAATTCAGGTGACACTGGCCATGGAGACAGCGTAGAAGTAGACAGAGAGGAAAACTGCTTCAGTTTTGGGTAAAAAGAACTAGAAGATTTTAAGTAATATGCAAATGGTGATGTCTTGAAATGGTGTACATTTACACAAGTAATATGCTAATGCCAAAGTCCTGAAATGGTGTACATTTACCCAAGTAATATGCAAATAGAGATGTTCTGGAATGGTGTACATTTACACAAGGAGTCTATCAGTTTTCTTTCATGACTACCTTTGGCTCTTTGTTCCTGTTTGCACTTCGGGACTTTTGAAAAAATACTTATATAGTATATATATAAAATTATTGAGTCGTTTTCTCCCTAAGAATCAACTTTCAATTTTTCAGGGATGATACTATCCCTATAGAGAAGATTATAAGATCTTGTAAGAACACACTGGTTTTGGGAAAAGTTGTGAGCTCCTTGCTTCAAAATTAATGAGTTCACAAGTTGGTACACAGAATGAGGGAAAGTGGAGAAAGTGAAAACAATAAAGGCACAGGCTTGAGTTCACAGGGCTCGACCAATCTGTGCCTGAAAGGAGAGAGGAATGCCATCAGGAATTAGAAATGGCTACACTAACACCTGACAGAAGAACCAGAGCTAAGCCAGGTTTGTTCGATGATTGGATCTCAGGATTTTTGGCAGGGCGAATGGTATGAATACTGGGCTAAAAGATGCTCTGACGTGGATCACTACCACCAAGTTCTCATTCAGAATAGATGCATATGTAAAGAACACAATCAACAAACAAACCACTCCTCTCATATCAGAATGGACTACAGAGCAGGTGATTGTAGTCTAAGGGTACAGGGTAATATTGCTTCTTTTCGAACAACTTCCCACTTTAGAATAGGTGTGTGTGTGTGTGTGTGTGTGTGTGTGTGTGTGCGCGCGCGCTTGTTTCTTGTGTTTCTCCTTTTTTCCCTTCCATTACACTTTGTTTGTTTTTTTTGTTTGTCTGTTTGTTTGTTTTCTAAAGATAGGAAGGGCAGTGAGTTATGTGGGTAGGGAGGTGGAGAGGACCTGAGAGGAGTTGGCAGGGAGGAGAAACCATGATCAGACAATAAAAATAAGGAAATAAGAAACAAACCAACAAAAATATCCAGAAGTAGTCACTAATGGGCATTGGAAGATACAGGAGCAGTGTCAGCACAGATCAGGAAAAACGTTGTAGGACTGGGAAAGCTAGGGTAGTCATCTGACAGCCTGGCTTTCCCATGGATACACATAAGAAATGCTCAAAGGCTATACTGGTCTATTGAGTCTATAGTTCAAAGAATAGCTCCGGGGGCTGAGAATGCAATTCAATAGTAGAGTCCTTGCTTAGCATATTCATAGCCCTGATTTCTATCTTCAGCACTCCAACACTAACACACACACCACCACAACTACCACAAAACTAAGAATGATCTTGATACTTCCTCCAAAACAGACATCCACCCATTATTTAATACCTTGTTGACAATGCAGAGGTTTCATAACACCTGAAAGAGCGTTTCATAGTACTTTTTAAAGGCTCAATTATGATACAAATTGCCACTGACTTATATGAGTGACCTCCTAATGGGAGGCATGCCCTTAAGTTAGTATTCCGGGGCAAGTTATTAGACCTTAGTTTGCACACAGGTTAACATTACAAAATGGAGCCAAACATAAAAAGGAACTCTAAAGTCACTATCCAATCCATACTGAGTAAGCATACATATAAATGGACTGAAAGTGTACCTAGAAAAACAACAAAATGTAAACAAAACAAGTAGAATACAAATAGAGACTCAAATATGTTCAGTTTAAAAGTCATTCCTATATGTGTGGGTCAGTTAAAAATTTTCCAGTATTTTCAGTTTTTAGACATATCCCACAAACAGGAATCTGATCTGTAACTTTTCCTTATACTCTATTCCATTCACGCTATCATTTTTAGAAGTGAAAGCTAGCTCAAAGACTGCAAACTTTCCCTTAGATGTGTGTTGCATAAAAACATTATTCAATTAAAAAAAACATTCTAATTACTGAGTTCCCTTGTTTTTACTTCCTTTAGGTCAGTGACTACTTGGGCATATCGTTCCCTCAGTGGACTCTGAGCCACCCACTATGACAAGTCCCTGTCCTTCCACACTGCACACCTTTTATGAGAATCTAACAGACATCCTGTGTGGAATGCTCATTAAGACGAATATAACTGACATCTATAATTGGCAGAAACATAATACAGTTTTCTAAAAAATCTTAGGACATAATCATCCGGTAACTACTAGGATTACTATCTTAAGAAAACTGTGATGAAACTATAATCCACTGGATCAATCTCAATGTTTATTGGTGAGTGGTAAGAATAAAAATTTCAGGTTCTATGATACAATATAGTTTGTAGCATCTTCAAGTCATACAAATGCAAAGTATTTTAGGTTCAACATTGGTTGTTTGGTGACAATAAAAAGCTAACACACTGAGGGAAGGCGATGATTTCAGAGGCCATCGCATCAAAATGAACTGATTAGCAAGCTCTAGCTAATATTAACCAGCAGCGATCTAATATTTAAGAGCAGAGCCACTGAATGCTAAGGAGGAACCCAACAAAACAATCTCTCCTAAGCTGAATTTAATCATCTTGAGACTTACAACAAACAATTGCTCAAAACTTTCAAGTGGATTTGAAACAAGCTTAGTAATTGAAAGGCCCAGCTAGGAAGCTTCTGTTGACTCCCCAGGACTGCCATGGTGTCCTTCCTGCCTGAATGACTGCTCTCTCTCACAAATCATGTGATAGGATGAATTTTAAAGTCAAGCCTTAAAAAATCATGAAAGAATAATAAAATGCATTTAGAAAAGTCTTAGCTATTTGTACTAGAGAGATATGAATTAAAACTTTTTGACAAACATTAACAATAAAAGGTACATTCTGTTTTTAGTAACCACTTTGTAATGAGTGACTGAGTTAGAAGTAAAATTGAGAGACAGTGCTAATTTTATTGAAATGAAAAATAACTTAAGCACACTTTGTAATGGTAGTTCTTAGAAAGAAAATGAAATTTCATTCGGGATATTGTTCATGTTAAAAATGGTTTATTTAAATCTTAACAGACATTTCTTGACAGGATTTCCTTCTGTATGATTGTCAAGAGACTTATCTGACAGATAGTAATCATCATTGTTAAACAGAATTCCTTATTCATGGATTGTTTCTTTAATGTACATTTAATGCAGCATAAATGTCAAATAAACAAAAAGATGGATGGAGTTTCTCTAACCACTCTGTTCATTCCAGACAAAATAATGTTAAAAAAGAGACCCTGTAATAAATCATGGCCTGCTTGTCAATCTGCAGTAGAACTCGCTTATAGTGCCAACACAGGGGTTTGGAACATTTTAAAGGTATTCAGCACAAATTTGGATGACATTTAAAGAATATTCCATTGTTTTAGTGACAAAGAAAAAAAACTAAAATCAAAACCAAGTATTTTATTATAGATCTTCAGAATCCACAGAACTATAGCTCCTTACTCGCTAAATAAATTTTGTATCTTAAGAATGCTACACCAAAAGCTCCCCAGTTCATAATGTTGCTAATATGTAAGTGAGCATCAAAACTGCAGTGTGTCTGTATAGTTTACAGACCTTGGTGAACACCTGAAAACACAACCCAAGTCCAAACCTTGGAATAGCACAATGAACAAACACTCTAGAAGACTGCAATGTTAATGCTGAGGACAATAGCATGAATTAATGTCTGTCAACTACACCGAGGTGTGAACAAGCCAAATAATATACCACATATCAGTCCTGTAAAGCAAGCATCTACCAGCCTCTGAGGAAGGAGTCAGTATTACAGCCATTATTTATGGGGAAAAAACAAGTTCAGAGAGACCAAGTGCCTTAGGCAAATCATACCTTCTACGTGAGCATGACTAGAACATATGCCTGTGTCAATCTCAGTCACGGTAAAATAGGATGACTCTAACAAAATGCTTAAAAGTACAGTGGATGAGAACAGTAGTAAAACAACCAAGAGCATTAACTGCAACTGCAAGTCTCAATGTCCTTTAGCCCCCAATTCTAATACCCAAAGGTCTAGAAGCAGACACCCTTCCCTAGGATGTTTCTAGCTGTAAGAGTATGCTCCTAATTCAATTGCTTTATCTACTAAAAAAAAAAGTCACCTCACTTACCATTAAATAAAAACTAATGTGTATGTATTTCTAATAGATAATTTGCCAATACAATCCAGAGTCAATGTGGGAGGGGGAAAGATTAGTAAATTTTAAGCAGACTTATACAAGTTTATTTTAATTTCATATTCTATCTCATGTCTTTTGTAGCAGAAAGTTTAGAAATGCATGAAATAGCATCACCAAAAATTAAATCCATGTGAAGATGACTGAGCAAAGACAGTATCATATTCCTCAGGAACCTCAAAAACCCAAACACTGGAACATGTGTAGTGGTGAACTAAAGCTTTATTATATAACAGTGACACTTTTCTGATGTAATATATAATATATAGACATATAAATTATTGTGCTGATGCGGTTTCCCTGTTAAATGTGAAATCTCCAATATGAATTGTGAAAGTATCCTTAAAGGGTAATTTGAAAAATAAAAACACTTACTAGAGTCTAATGTTGTCTAAACAAAGCTACTTCTTAAATTGTTTAAAAGGATCAATCTTTTAATCTAACTGTAAGAATACTGAATTAAATGCTTATGGGATAATTAAAATCATCAATAAAAATGGAACAAGAAAATTAATTTTAAATTAAAGTCAGCTTTAAGGTTTTAGTTAACAGATAAGTTTTCAATTTAAAAAATAAATTAGCAGAAAAATGGTTTCCACATATGCATGGATTCTATTAGTGTTTTCCATAAACATGGTATACTATTATAAGTAATGTGCCAATATTTACATACTGTTGCTAACTTGGCAATACTTACATTACCCACGCCCTATAAGTTCTCTAATTCTGCATTTAATAGACATAATATCATATAACCATTAATACAATCTCTTCCAGAAATAATTTTTTTCACCATGAAAATGTGTGTTGTAACTGTCCATCACTTTCCTTGGAAGCTCCACAGCCATTGACCTTTCTAGTGTTCACATGAATTTTATCTTTACAGAAGGCAACACCAAGGCACATGTAGCGTGAAGACTTCTCAGACTAGCTTCTTTCCTTTGTTAATCCTTATCTTCACTTAAAAAATAACTTATAATGAGCACTGCACAACATTCCGCAGTGCAGGTATACCAGTTAGTAAACTCACCTACTCAAGGACGTCTTGTTTTCTGCCATGTTTAGAGAATTAAAACAACACTTCTGCAAGCATTTGTATGGAGGCTTCAACTCATCTGGGCAAATACTTATGACTGTAATTACTGGCTTATTTGTAAACATATATTATACAGTACATATGACTGGGCAGTGGTGGTACACACCTTTAATCCCAGTACTCTGGGAGGCAGAGGCATATGCAGGTTGATCCCTGAGTTCAAGGCCAGCCTGGTCTACAGAGGGAGTTCCCAGACAGCCAGGGCTACAAAGAGAAAATCTGTCTAGAAGAAAGAAAGAAGGAAAGGAGGAAAGAAAGAAACAAAGGAGGAAAGAAACAAAGAGAGAGAGAAAACTATATACATAATAAGAATATAATATTTAGTATACAGCATATATAAAATAAAATTATATAGTCTTCTCAACTGGTGGGTTTTCCAAAATGGTTGTACCACTTTTCACTTCCAGGAGCCATTATAGTAGGTACATAGTGGTGTCTTATTTTATTTGACAGTTTGTAGTGATGTGCTATATGGGACACTGTAGTGCCAGAAAAACTCTACCTCTATTTTCTTCAAGTCCCATCTAATTTTGAGAATTAAACTAGCAAAGACGAAGTACTAGGAAAACACATACATGTCACATGGCACAAGCCCTCTGAAAGAAAAGACTCGAGAAGCAGGTGCAGTCAGTTATTTTAGTTATAGACTGTGCAGAGTTGTTTCCTAAGGACTAAAACAGTCTCCCCCAAAGCTTGGGGGGAAGTTCATAAGACTAAACTCAAGAAACTTAGGAGACTCAGGAAGGAAATGGAAGAGAAGGGAGGGGAAGGAAGATGGGAGAAGGGACAGAGGGAGGAGAGAATGGGGAGGAACAGGAGAGAAAGAGGGGGTTGGAAAGAAGAGGCAGGGAGGGCAGAGGGAAGGAGCAGGGACCACCTACCTAGACCCTTCTACAAAACTGCCTGCAGGCTGTACAGGAATTCCAGGGATGTAGCTATCCTGAGACACCACCCTCGCTGTGCTGTGGTGGGGGGCTTTTAAGTGTTGCAGCTGCCTAAATAATCCAAATAAAGCCACCAGTCACCAGGTTAGACTTGGCTAGACTTGTTTCTTTGGTTTGTAGTTAGTGCCCTATTTGAAGTGAACAGACATTTATTTACACCTGCATAGGAAATGTCAGGCAACAAATGTGTTAGACATAACAGTCAGTTGCAAATGAAGAGGGGGAGGTTTTAAACACCAGCTCTAAAGAGGGCTCTGGAGAACTAACTGCTCCTACTTGTCACCCTTGGGGAAGATGGCCCAGCATTTTTCTGTAACAAGTAGGTCAATGTTCATGTGAGAAACTCCTGATTTTTAAGAAACAAGACAGAGGTTTAGGTTGTCCTTACATAAATATTTTTGTTTGTCCTTGACTGAAATGTGAATAGCCAGAATGTCACATTTTAACCCCTTCAGTATCATTTCAATTTCTTATTTGCTTTCTACATATTCCCTGACACTATTTACATTTTTTATTGTATTTTAACTGAGTTGTTCTCATTGCTAAGGTTTAAAATTGTTCAACACCACACTCCACCAAAGATTTTCTTGTAGTCTGTGGCTTACATTTTAATCCTATTAAATGTTTATCATTAATTTTTAATTGTTTACTTTTTCATAATTTTCTGTTCTAACAGGCTTTTTATTGAATTTTAATAATTTTATATTAAAAAGCTTCTTGCTAAACCCAGAGACTTTTGTCAATGTTATTCTCTATGAAATGCATCATTTTCCATTATATTATAAATTTTGAGTTGAATTTGTAAGATATCTGCGGTCTGTATTTTTTTTTTTTTCCTAGCATGGAGATGTTTAGATATTCCAGCCAGCTTTCTTAGGAGAGCATTTTCTCCATTATTTTATCATTCCTCCTTTGTCAAAGAAGAGTTGATTATTATTTGTTTGTGTTTCTAGGCTATTATGTGCAATTTACCATGGTTTTTTGTTGGTTTTGTTTTGTTTTTTGGCTAATCACAATTTTGATTATTGCAGCACTATACTGAGACTTGAAGTCAGACTTCCAGTATAGAGGCTCTTCATCAGCTTTGTGTTATCTATTCAAGGTCTTTTGCTTCTCCACATAAACTATAGACATGCTTTGTCAATATCCATCATGTAACTTGCTAAGACTTTGACTTGGGCACTATTTTGAATATACAGATCAATTTAGAAAAGGGTAGCAACTTAAAAAAATAGATACTTCCTGTCTGTGAACCTGGAGTAGTTTATACCTCTTCACAAGCATCTACTTCCTGTTCACTGCATATAATGCTAAGTACAGGTCTCCTGTAAATATTTGTTATTAACTTGGAGTAGGGTTCCCTTCTAAGTTCACTTAGAACTTTTATTCAGAGTGGATTTTGTCAAATGCCTTTTGCATACTGTTGTGGTGACTTTTATTCCTAAGCCTGTTGATATAATGACTTGCATCTGTTTCCAAATGTTGAGCCATCATAGCCTCACAGAAGCAGCCAGTAATCTCTGCGATTCCACTAGTATGGACAACTGGCCTTAGCTTTAATTAAGCATTTGCTACAATTAATTACCAAAACAATCTGGACCTTGTTTTTCATCCTTCACATGGTTAATGATTATTGATTAAATTATTTTGATAAAGGTCTTTGCGGATATTCTTCTCTTACATGTTGTGACACATCTATGGTGCCCTTAAGGAATGGGTCCACTCCATCTTATAACCATACTGCTATTTTCTTATCCTTCAATGTCCATGGAAAATAATGTTAATTCCTTTATGCTGACATGGAAATACCGCATTGGTTTTTCCTCTTTCTTGTTTAGTTTGGCTATAAGTTTATTAAATTACTTTCTTTTTAAGGCATAAGATTTCATGCAGTTATTTCTAAGTTCCTATAGTGTAAGATAATACACTATTATACACATACAAGGCTGAAAATATCTCTTCAATGCTATTCACTGTGCTCAGCAAATGTTTATAAATTATATTTTCATTTAAGAAAATAGGCCAATTTAACTAATTTTATTATAAACTCCCAATGTTTATATCTGAGTTCTAAGCTACCTACATATACACTTCATCATCATGTTCTTCAGGTTCCTTAAGAACAAAAATTGATAAGACTATTACCATGTGGATAAAAATGCTACATGTTTTGCCTCTAACCCCTCCCCCTGCCCCCATGTTCAAAAAATAAAGAATCCTTGGTATATAATAAAAAAAAAAAGTTAAGCAAAAAGCTTCTTAGAGTTATCAGGAATGGTGTATCTTTTGAGGTCTCATTAATAAAATATAAAGATGAGGCTGAATTGAACCAGAAATAGGAGAAATTAATCTTGGCTGCTAGCTCTGATGTCCATCTGTTTGTGTGTCTTTAGCAAAGGTTGTGAAGATAATGGTGGGAGTGGATATCTGAGGGAAGCTTGCTTTCAAAGCAGAGATGTCAGCACAAAGGCTATGCCTAAGCAAAGAAACCCTTTCATAGTTTATTAGAAGGATGTTCCTAATTTACAACTCATTTTAGCAAATTAAAAAACAAAGATAAGGAGAGGTAATAGTAAATCCAATTAAATATTCTTTGGGGGAAATGCTTCAGATTAAGGTGTCGAGTTAAAAGGGGTTCTGCATTCTAAATACTCCCCCACTGCTTTATAAATCAGGATTTCTGTGATTTAATTGGCTGTATGTAAAGTAAGAATTGCATTTGTTCTTTGCAACTCTTTGGCCCACAAATGCTTTAACTTTCAAAGGGTGCCAAAATGTACTGGTAGGATTCTGCCAATTTGATGAAAAATAAAAATCCTTCTAAAACACTGAATGCAGATGGAACAATGGGTTTGTTTGGCAGAGATCTTTCTTAAAAATAACTTCAGAGGAAATGAAAAAGTGACACATGAAAGTCAAAATTTCACCCACAAAAATCTGCAATCCTAACCAGTATAACTATGACAGATATGCAAAATACAAACTGTCTGTGATAGGCCAAGGCACTCTTGACTCTTCATATGGTGATTGAAATTCTACCTGTACAGGGCCAGGGTTTGCATAACGACTCAGGATATAGGCCCTCCATTTCTTTTAATGTACTGTATGTGTCTCGAATTCCCATGTCTCTTCAAAAATTGTCATTTTCAGAAGAGTGCTCAGATTGGCATGAATGAAAAGCAGCAGTTTTAGGGAAGATTTTCAGCACTTTGCCTTAAGTTGTTTCACTTTGTTTTTGTTTTGCTGTTGGTTCATTTTCATTTCCTCATGTTTGTTTGTTGATTATTTACTTCCAGACCATCAGTCAGGGATTTTCCATTTTGAATTGCACAAGCATCTCAAGAGAGGCAAAATGATTCCCAGTGTGGGCTGAGTGTTATAGTCACCTGGTGCTCATTTTAAAATGCCACACAAAGTCATTTTTGATGAGGAGGATCAGGGATAATGATTTTTAAAGAGTACTCCATGTTGCAAATCAATAAATATGATTGAAGTAGGAGATGTCCACAATTTCAAAAGGCTACTCACTACAGTCAGGACAGACATTAAACAAAATGGAAATTCGATGTTTTCATTGAAATCTTTCCCATCACAGATTTGGTGAAGTTACTTTACTTTAGGAAAGCTTGTGCTAAGAAAAGAAATATCCAGAAGGTCACATAGAAAATCCTGCACTGGAGAAAGGAACTCAGACATAAATCTGCTTTCTTTGCCCTTCTACCACTTCCCTCTTAGTTCCAAGCCTACAGAACATTGTTATGCATGTTTGGGCAATTTTACCATAGCAATGAACTTTCTAATGTCCTGATAGACAATGGAAAATTTCCTACAAGAGATAAAGTGGATAATTTAAGGTGGAATCAGTAAGTATATCTTTTGTAAGAAAACAACAACAAAAAAATCTCTTCTATTACTTCAACTTAGGAAGTCACTTAAATAATGTAGAACAAAAAGCTACAACATCCTATGATATTGATTAGAATTTGTTATTCAGAAATCACACATCTCATTAGATATTAGTAAACATTGTTAAACACTTGTCAGCACCACTGTGTGCAGATTTGAACCATCTGTTCCCTTAAATTTACAAGTCAAAATTATCTCATATATTTTAATGTAATGTTGAACTTTGATAATCAGGGTCAATCCACTCATTAGTTAGAAAGCTAATTTTAATGGGAAATAAGATATTTTGGTCATGACAGTGAGTTCTCTTAAAGAAACAATCTCATCACTAGACATTAAAATTTTACAAGTAAGCACTTTGGACACACAAGTATCTACCATCTATATGATGGGTTTCTAAGGAAATGAATTTACATTTTATCATTAGCAGGGAGTGTGTGTGTGTGTGTGTGTGTGTGTGTGTGTGTGTGTGTGTGTGTGTGACATGTATGTGAGTACGCAAAATGCCTACTACCAGCTTTTAAAGTGCAAAGTATTACTATTTTCACAGAATTTAGTGAATGACAAACTGTTCTTCATTTACATTCTACTGTTTATCCTTTTGAAAAGGCAAGGCAAGGTATCCATAACACCACCAAAGCTAGGGACATTGCTGTCACTGAAAAATACATCCCAAAGGCTTTCTTACAGAGTGCCCTATCAATTTAGGAGGACGAGAGAGAGAGAGAGAGAGAGAGAGAGAGAGAGAGAGAG
>CABHPQ010154187.1:0-29652 GCA_902168405.1 Peromyscus aztecus | reverse complement strand
CCGCCTATACTTCCTGCCTAGCCACTGCCAATCAGTGTTTTATTAGCAACACATTTGCCATACAGAACATCCCACAGCATATTTCTATACTTTAACTATCATTAAAACCCATGCCTATACACCAACTCTAATTTTTATATACATATGATTAAAGTTTCAAGTTGATGTTCACCTTATAACTCAAATTTACTTTTGCATTTATTTGACATTTACTACGTAGCATCTTTCACATCAGAGGTATCATAGTTATCACTCTGAAAAACAAATGCATACAAAAACATAAGTCTGAATATTGAACTATAATGGATATGGAATTCAAAATCTGTGTACCAATTCTTTTAAAATCATGCATTTTTATCTAAAAGGAAATTTAAAATAAGAATTTCAGATATAGATCGTTAAATGCCACATAATTACTCAGCATGTTTGAAGCGATTAAAATATTTCTTGGCTTTATACTGTCAAATAAATAAAGAGCTCCATATACAGGGGATTATCAAGAAACCAAATGCTTTATATTTGGAGTGAAAAATTTAATCACAACTGTCAAAGATCAAGCTGCTACTTCTGATAACAAACGTGATGAGATACCATCTTGTTCAATATACACTTTCAACTTGACATGCAGGCTAATAAAAAGGAAGTTGTAAGTATTTATTTTGTTTCTTGTACAACAGAAGTCTCTAAAGAATGATGATCAAAAATGCCCAGCACCAATGCATGAATACAGACAACTTTTTATCAGTAGACAGATTAACTGGTTTGCACACTAACTGCAGTAAAACAATAAGGACTTGCATTGTATTTGTATAAGATTTTAAAATTACTATGCATCTATAACTGTATCTCAAGGAGAGAAAGTTTTCCACTACAAAATAATTATGACAGACTATACTACTGTAATAAAACAACTTCCCTTCATTCTTTAGCTATTTACTATTTACTATGCACCAGACCCTGCATTAGCCTCTTCCACATCATTAATCAGATCTAGTCTCCTGTCAACATCTCTTTGAGAAGAAGGGATGAAGGAGAATAGGCAGCCAACTTTCAGTACATTGACTGTACTGCTGAGATGTAAAACCATAATGTAGAAGTGACACACTGTGGGCTCATCAACAAACCCCAGTAGTTTTCCGGAGGAGAACTGAGTCCTCCACTGTCTTCCCCCTCATCTTCTTTGGCTTTTGTAACTTGGTAGTGTAGCTTGCCAACTTCTCCTTCAGCCTCTCACAGTCACCAAACCCTGTCAATGCCTCTCAGACTGTGAAACGTGTTTACTTCTATTGATCTACTCCACCATTCTACTGCAAGCTCCAAGGCCACTAGTTTAGCTTGGAGCTCTATCATCCCAACTGTTAGTGATACCTGTGTAGCAGACATCCAGAGGTTTTCTTAAGTATTCTGATAAGGCAACTTAAATAAGCCCTCCTCTAAGATAGTGAGGTAAACAAAAGGAGGGAAATAAGAGCTCGCTCCTTTTTGAGCAAACAGTGCAAGCATGCCAGCAGAAAACCAACCAGCAGATGGCTAAAGCACATGGAGAGAGATCATCGTTCACTGCTTCCTCTTCTCCTACCACATCTTCCCTGTCTTTCTTCTCACTTTGATGTCTTCTGGCACTGTCATAGGGCAGGTACTACATCTGAGCCACGCCCCAAATTTCTGGCACTAATATGTCACCCAGCTCTTCCCAATAGAACTTCCTGCAGTGGTGGGAATAGGCTGAATATTTAATAGAAACATACATTCACTTGCAATGCAAATGTAGTAAATATGACTAAGGAAAGAAATAACTATGCAGTTAAGCTTAAAACTGAATTAGCAAATTGAAGTAGCAATACATCTTCAATGGCAATACTACCAGGCCATTACAGCTTAACCTTCTTTCTTCCTGCTAATAGAATTACGTTCCTAAACATATCTGATCACACTACCTGGCTTACAAAACTAATATACATCTAGAAAACCACCAGTGCAAGGCATGACTTTTAGGAATATTTATTGACTTCCTCCTTCACTCCTATTTTCCCCAATTCCTGTCCCAGGAAGAAGATAAAGGTACTAGACCAGTTTGTACCCACATGTACAGTGCAATAAGCTTTAAGTCAATCTCTTTTCATTACTCATAATGTTTTCAAGAAAATACAAACTTATCTTTAATAGTCAGTTCTGTTGTTTCTACCTCTGAATACTGAGCCACCACCCTCTTCCTGCTAAGCTGGCATTGCTGGCCTAACTTGACTGCTGCAATATGGTTTTGTAAACAGCTCCACTAAAGCACTGAATCATCACAATATGAATAAGTAAATATAAATAAGCAAACGAATACAATTGTGGTTTACCTCTAGGAAATATGAATTCCACATATGCCAGATAAAATATCTATCACCTACCTTAGCGACATGATATGGTAAAGCACACATCACAGGGTTTTACCCAGAGTAAACACTGACACACCAAGCCTTTGGTCTATGTTGCTGGACATATGTCCCCTGCAGCAAGGAATTTTACCAAATACATGACGATGTGGTAATAAAGGCAGGAAAATAAAGAGGAAGGGAGAAGTACATGAAACACTGATGCCCATGGAGGCCTGGGCTCAGGACAGCTGTGTGAGAAGGTGACTGTAAAGCCACCAAGGGGATGGCCATTCACCAACCAACAGCCAAAGCTGAACCAGATTCTCATCTTCTCCATCAAGCTAGCAATAGTAAAAACCAAATTTCTTAATCAGAGAGTGTGAATGTCACAAGGTTTCTTATGATGTGTAACTGAGAAGAATTTATGACAAACAGATCACTAAAGCATTATTACCATGGCACACCCCAGGAAAGAGGTCTGTGATACAAAACACTGAATGCATTTGTTACAAAGAAATTTCAAGCTACGAAAGGAACCAGGAGAAAACGATAAGGCATTATTTTAAACTCACTGAGTTTCCATAGCTTCTAAAATTACAGTTGGATAGAAACATTTTCAACTCATCAGTGAGGTCTGAAATATGTATATTCTTAATAATACTTTACGTTTCATATATAAAGAAATCTTATTTCTTTTAGTCTGCATATGCAAAATAATGTAAAGAAATAGTTAAATAGTTAAAGGCAAAAAATTCAGCAGTCCTAAGTTACAGTTAATACACATCACTAGATGATGGTACCTGAACTAAATAAATAAAAAGTTTAAATGATATTTTGATGTTCTATTTCATTGGTTTGAGAAAGCATAGGTTTAGGATATAATTTAGTTATTAAACAAAATCCTTCAGTTGGATTTGCAGATCAGAGAAAATTAATATTTGGATTTAGTTCAGAGGTTGAGTAAATTAGCTCAGTTAACTCTAGGTTTGAGTTCATGGTTCAGTTCAAGTTCTTGATAATGAGCCCATCAAAATAAAAATATTTAAATAATGTAATCAGGGCTGACATTTAAGAGTAAGTGTTCAGGCAAATATGTGTGTTAAAAAAACAAACTCACTTTACAGAGAGAGCTAAGGTCAAATCCGAAGGTTTGAGCATTCCGGGAGCCAGCATTCATGTAGTTCCCCATTAGCAACACAAGTTCCAGCAACTTGCTAAAGCTTTTGCTCTTCCTGATCTCCTCGCAGGCAGTACTGACAGCCATGATGTCAGGTTTGATGTTGTTCACCTGCTCTTCAAATTGAAGCTTAAAGAGAACAGCACTGAGCCGTGGCCGCAGTCTCTTCACATTGCTCATCTGATTGAAAAGAAAATAGCAGATTTCCTTTAAAATGCATGGTATACTCCAGCACTGTACCTCGGCAAGTAATCTGGGATGATTTATTGGTATGACAGTACGGAAGAAGCAATATGTCCCCCCGAAACTGATGGCAAGCAGAGGAGAGCTCTGCTTGTTTCTGTAAGGAATCCAGCCATCCTTCAAAAACAAAATTAACAATTCAGATGTGCAATGAAAAGAAAGCTTTAATGAAACAGTGAAATGCAATTAAGCAATCAAATAAATATTAAAAAAAAATCAAACTTTTAAGAAATGTAACAGGACACACAGGAAACAGACTACAAAGCAGTCACATCAACACTAAATAATCTTTGTTCAATACTGAAATACACTGGGTCATGTTTAAAACATATTCAGAAAGGTCTAAAAAGGGTTTGTTTGCCTCAAATAGCAATCGCCGTCCTCAGATGCCCTGCTGACTAACAGTATGTGTTAGATAGAGGGAGAGTAAATAGGTCCCAATTTGTACTAAATTGACTTTCTTCAGAAACACAGAAAGTAGAACGACTCCTGACACATACTAAATTAGCAGAATCAGAGTTAGGAAACATGGGCGTAGCAGGAGACAGAGTGGCACAAAGCCACAGGACCTTCACAGGCCAAGGTAACCTTAGGGGGACTCAGTTTGGCTGCTGAGAATAGGAAGGCTGGAGGTGTGAGCAAGAACAAAGGGCCCCATTCTTCCCTTCACACCCTCTGTTCTAGCTACACAGGAGGAAAAAATCCACTTAGGTGGAGCTAGAAACCGCCCTCAGTTAAGATGAATTCCTTAATGAAACGCATTAGCAATATGAGGTCTTGGTAACACTGCCGGGGCCATGATAATAAAACTGCGGAAGCCGATCAAGCAAATATCAAAAGATGTTTGAGGCAAAGACAGATAACCGTGAGACAACACAACACAATTAAAAGAGATGAAGTCTCATGTCCAAGATCCTAAAAGAAAGAGTAAAATGTGATGTTAAATAAAGCCTATATGGACACAGATATAATGAAAATCAATATTGTTCAGGAAAATAAAATTAATTGTTATTTAAAATAGGTGTGACTGGAGACTTGGTGGCAGGGGAATTGCAGAGTATACATAAGGCCCTGGGTTAGACTCTGATTTAAAAAGAGGGTACAGACTTCCTTAATACTTGACCAACCTTCTGAATTTAAAAAAAAAAAAATGGAAAATAAAACAAAGACTCTCAGTAGAAACCTTTGAGTAAATATCTTCTGAGGAGACAAATCCTCATAGTGCTTGATGTTTCATCAACGTAACGTAAGTAGTAATTTATCTGCAGCCACGTGACATGTCATGTGTGTGCAGTGCAATAAGAAAGCTTCTAAAGAACCAAGCTAGCTTAACTAGTAAAAATCCACTCCACAGACACCATAAATGCTTTCCATTTCCTTGGTTTCAAAGAATGTTTGCAATTTCTGTCTAGGGAAAAACAAAACAAAACAAAACAAAACAAGAAACACCTTTTCTCTTACAATACAGTAAAAAGACAATAGACCCTACAAAGATAATTTAATGTGTTTTATCGCTTAAGCAATATAAACTTATAGAAAGAGAAAAGGTCACTCTATTATAAAATTAAGTCCTATGGAACAGTGGTACATGAACTGATCCTTTTAGATATCTAACACAAAAAGTAGGGATAAATGGTGATTACCTCTCAGAAAATCATTTGATTTGGCTTAAAATACATCTCATGACCAGATTAACTTGCCCAGATTATTTTTTAATCCTTAAACACTATGATGGTAGATATCCATATACCTTGGTAGTATGGATGCTATGTATTAAATTTAATACCTTTAGAATAGTGAAGAAGGACACAGAAGAGGACTGAAGTGTAGGACATATAATCATGGCCACTTTAAAGAGGAATGATGACCCATGACATCTCTGGTTTTCCTCAGTCCTCATTGGGATTATAAAATCAGGCACAGGCACTTTACAGGTAACATTGGAAATAATTCTCTAGTACCCCATGCAATGCTGAGATATTGCAAAATATGTTAATTCTAGCACATATTAATGTACTATTTTATGCACAAAGAGGAAGAGGGAAAAATGGCTGTTTAAATGCCTATATTATACCACCCCCAAATATGCTAAAGTTTTCCTTCTGACAAGCTAACCATATGTAGCCAACACAAAGTAATTAATTTTCCTAGAAAAACATAACCCAGATTTGTATGACTAATGAGTGTATCTGGCACAGAGGACAGGTACCTTGAAAAGAGAAAGTCTATGATGTAATGCAGAACAAAGGGCTACATGTTCCTGAAAATCCTGACAAAGCAAAGTCATGGAAGGTAACCTAGAAGCAGCAGCTGGGAGGAGGATTTTTGTTTTCATTAGCTCTCTGGTTCATATTGTTCTTTCCTATAAACTTGGATAAATTAGTATTGGGCTGTTACTAATTACATGTCTGAGGCAAAATGACTGTGCTAGCATGGAAAATAGAGGTCCACCTCAGCGCCTTGTGTTGAATGGATTCCTTGTTGAAGGATGGGGACCACCTCAGAGCAATGGTCCAAGAACAAAAGGAGTAAGGGTGTTCTTCAGCACAGAATTTTAAACCAAAGTTTGCCTCTTCAGGTAGACTAAAGTTTTAAAATGATAAAGGTGGGGGAAATATATGTATAAACTTGAAAAACATTTTCTGTTCCTCACCATTTCCCATATTTTATCAACATGAGGACTCGCATTCTGCTCTTAGGGAACTGTCAGTCAGCTGAATGCAGAACTGGAGTGTATGGTGCTGTCCCAGTACTCCAGCAACAGAAAGTCACGGAGGAGAGAGCACATGGGAATTCGAACAGTGGGGCAGGAGGAATGGGAAAACTGTCCTTCAAGCTAAATCATGAGAACGGCGGGGGGAGAAAACTATGAGCGCATTTTACAGTTAAGACTACTGTGTTTGTCATATAAACTCAAGATACCCAAATCTATCATACTGATTTATAATCTGAAGATTAAGCCAAAAAATTAAAAGGTGCTTGACTTCAGTTGTACTTTTAAAAACTTTAAAAAAAAGATTTACTTTATTTTAAGTGAGTGAATGCTGGACATGCATGTCTGTGCACCATGTAGCTGCAGTGCGTGCAGGGGCCAGGAGAGGGCACGGATCCTGGGAAACTAGAGCTGCAGCACCATGGGAATCAAACCCAGGTTTTCCGGGAGAGCAGAAAAAAAAAATCATGGAGGCCTCTCTCTAGCCTATCAGTCCTGTTTCTGAAGGCAGAGTAGTACAGTTGATGCTACCATTCACAGATAACACCAGAGCAAACAAGAAGCAAGGTCAAAAACAAAGAAGGGAATTTCTAGTTCAAAATTTTGTTTATTGGGCATATATATATGTGATGGCACAGCAAAATGCAAAAGTCAATAAAGAAACCAACAAAGCACTGAGAACAGAGTAGACCCATTCTGCACTATGAGAGCCACAGAAGAACTAACTATTGTTTTTGGAGCCTACCTCTTCTCATTTAGTACTGTCTTGACCAGTGGAAGATGTACCATTCCATAATGAAATTATGGGATAATTTTATCCATTATTCCACAGAGGAAAGCAAATCAATTTGTGAATTTTATAGCAACTGTGTATTAACACGTAATATAGTTTTCCTTAGAGTGTCTTTTATTAAAGTCGGGAGTTGGACTTATTAAAAACTAGAGGGATTTTTCTCCTCTTCTACTTGGCAGAGTTTATACGTTTTTATCTCAAAAGAAACTTAAGTGATCGGTCTCTTTGTCAATATTCCTTAAAGTCATAAAACTAACCATTGAAGTTTCTAACACTACATTTAACGTGTTGATTAAAAAGATACCAGTTCCAATCCTAATTGCCTTAATGTTCCAGATGCATGCCTGGCAAACACCTCACTATAAGGACGATGGTCAAGGCCTCCAGTAATACGGATCTTAAATGGTCTTATTAATAAAAAAAAAAAAAAAACTAATAAAAAATAGTGCCAGCTATTGGGGTGGGTAAATTTTTAAAGATCAGAGAGACAGAAAAAGCCATAGCTAACCTCACCTCACCAACTTCTCAGCTGTTCCTGTTTCCTCAAACTGGAAGTCTCTCAGTCCTCATCTGAATGGATCTCAGCTGAACTGCTGCTAAAAGCCGAAAAGCTTAACAGCCTCTAGTTCCTGGTTCTCATGCCTTATATACCTTTCTGCTTCCTGCCATCACTTCCTGGGATTAAAGATATGAGTCACCATGCCTGGATGTTTCCAGTGTGGCCTGGAACTCACAGAGACCCAGATGGGTCTCTGCCTCCCAAGTGATAGGATTAAAGGTGTGTGTGCCACCATTTTCTGGCCTCTATGTCTATCTAGTGGCTGTTCTGTTCTCTGACCCCAGATAAGTTTATTTGGGTGCACAACATATTAGGGGACACAATATCACCACAGCCTCCAGCTACTTTGCATCTTAGCACCACTCAGAGGACCAGAGTGTGGAAATTCACAGTCACAATGTATAAACCATCTGGAATGGACCTCAAGCTCTATGTACTATGTTTTCTTATGAAAATGATCTTTAATTTCCCAAACACAGTTTCTAGGCAACACATCACACCACAGAGCATGGTCCTTGCAGCTTTGGCCTGCTATCCTCTCGATGTCTTTCAGTTCTCCTTCATACACAGTGCTGCGATGTTCGTACTCCTACAGATCTGCTTCTCTAACATCCTCTGCTTAGACTTGGCTGAGAGTGATCTTTCCCTTTTCTGTGGGGGAGGGCTGATAAGCAAAGGCATAGTCAAAACAGCAGCTCCACTTCTGAGAGGCAAGGGCAGCACTTGGAGAAGGTACTGGGATCTAACAGGAGTGGAGACATTAAAATAAAGTTTTAAACTCGCTCTTTCTAATTGTGTGAAAAAAATATGTCTATCTTCCACTGTTAGCAGGCCAATATGTTCATGATCTCCAGAAAACTCTGGGGGGAAAAAAGTTAATTTCATTTGTAGAAAAGCCTTTAAAAAAAAAAAAACCAGAAAAGAAAAAACTATTCATGTGCCTTATGTCTGAGTAGCACTCAGAATATCAAAAATGTTTTTAAAATAAATGTGGCCTTATGATATTAAAGCTGTTATGCTAAAATTATTTAAGAAAACTAAACAACAGCAAAGTACATATGGTACAGTTTTTACATACTTCATAGATGCAAGGCAACGCCAAGGCTTGTACATTTATACTCTCTGTAAATCTGCTTTCAGTTTCACTGATTCTCCTGCTCGCTCCAATACACTATTAAACCTATGAGTTCAAGTTTTCAATGTAGCTACTGAACTTTTCAGTTCGAGTGTTCCCATATGGTACATTTTTGTCATTTTCATTTCCTTGCAAATATTTCTTAATTAAACCATATTTTCATTTCCCTTGTCTGGCCCTTCCCCCAATCCTTTCCTTCTGAGCTTTGGAGATCATCACCATATCCACATTATGTTTGCAGACGTAAAATCCACAAATGAAACCATTTGGGAACAGATTTATTTTGCCATTCTTCCTAACAATTTGTCTAATTTTCTTATTCCTTAATTTTAAGTACTGTATTCTAAAGCTGTACCCACGCCGATTCCCACAGCCTCACTTTGGAGATTATGTATTCTTACTTCAGTAGAAAAATCAGTCACTGAGTGATCACCTTGGGTGGCATGAGCTTCCTCCCATGCCTTCAGTGTTTGAAAAGCTCTGTAAATTAAGACATATTTCTCTAGCATTCTAACTAAGTAGCAATCAATCTCCTAAATCTTCTCGGAAGAGTTAGACATTAGTTTTGTGATGGGGAGGGGCATCCGAGTATATCTTTCCCTATAGTGGTGACCCTCATGCCGAAAACAGCTTTCTCTTTTCCTCTGTTCAAAATAATATCAAGTATGTTGATAATGCGTTCCCTCCATTGGACAGGACCAGAAGTTCAGTACTTCCCAGGTTGGTTGGACTTCCAGATGCTATTCCACACATGTCCTACAGGACATCCAGATGCTTTATTCCACACTCATCCTGACATAGCCACTTTTTTTTTTAAATTTTATAATTTAATTTAACATATCAGCCACGGATTCCCTTGTTCTCCCCCCTTCCGCCCCCCCTCCCCCCAGTCCACCCCCCATTCCCATCTCCTCCAGGGCAAAGACTCCCCTGAGGATTGAGTTCAACCTGGTAGATTCAGTCCAGGCAGGTCCAGTCCCCTCCTCCCAGGCTGAGCCAAGTGTCCCTGTATAAGCCCCAGGTTCCAAACAGCCAACTCATGCACTGAGGACAGGTTCCAGTCCCACTGCCTGGATGCCTCCCAAACAGATCAAGCTAATCAACTGCCTCACTTATCCAGAGGGCTTGATCCAGTTGGGGGTTCCTCAGCCATTGGTTCATAGTTCATGTGTTTCCATTTGTTTGGTTATTTGTCCCTGTGCTTCATCCAACCTTGGTCTCAACAACTCTCGCCCATACAAACCCTCCTCTTTCTCACCAATTGGACTCCTGGAGCTCCACCTGGGGCCCGGCCGTGGATCCCTGCATCCGGTTCCCTCAGTCATTGGATGAGATTTCTAGCACGACAGTTAGGGTGTTTGGCCATCTTATTACCAGAGTAGGTCAATTAGGGCTGTCTCTCCACCATTGCCAGTAGTCTATTGTGGGGGTATTTTTGTGGATTTCTGTGGACCTCTCTAGGACTTTGCTTCTTCCTATTCTCATGGGGTCTTCATTTATCATTGTCTCCTATTCCTTGTTCTCCCCCTCTGTTCTTGATCCAGCTGGGATCTCCTGCTCCCCTAAGCTCTCTTCCCCTCGACCCTTGCCCTTCATTACCCCCACTCACGTCCATGTTGTTCATGTAGTTCTCATCCATTTCTCTGTCATTGGGCGATCCCTGTGTCTTTCTTGGGGTCTTGTTTTCTAGGTAGCCTCCCTGGAGTTGTGAGCCTCTGCCTCCCCGAGTGCTGGGATTAAAGGCTTGTGCCACCACCGCCCGGCCATAGCGACTTTCTAGCAAACTGTGCTCAGTGTCAGCCTCTAGACAGTGATATACTCGAGGTAGATCCCCACAGAAGAACTCAAGTCCCCGTGCAGAAAGCCCCATCCTCTTTAGCCCTGCAAATGGTTGTTCTAGTATAACAACTGCTTTTGGGCTCATGGATCAAAGACACATATCCTCTCCTACAACTCATCTTTGGGAAGTAAGTGGAAACTTTCCAACACAACAAAGGCTAAGGGGCTGAGTTCTGGAGACATATGAGTTTCTCTTCTCACAGAACACAACTTGCTCTACAGACAGGCCGGTCCCAAGCAGTAAGCCTGTGTACTTTCTCTAGTCTTCATATCTTACATGGTTCTCATAAATATGTTAAATTTATTGCTATATATTTTACAGTTTCTGATGTTACTAGAAATAGAATTCTAAAAATGTTTTATTATGGTACAATTTCTACTATTAAACTATAGAAACCACTTCACTCCAATTAATCAATTATTTAGTTTTCACCTAATATGTATTATCATATTCCATACTGGGACTATATAAATTGCTATCTAAAAAAATTTTCTGTTAGGCTTTTACTTTTAATAGTAATAATTTATGAAGATACTTTTAGGCCACAGGGATACTTCAAATACATACATTTATATAATATATATCAAAAGTTACTTGTGTATTTAATGTATCAAAAAGCCTACATGTATATATTATACATGATATAATATATCAAAAGTTCCACATCTTTATAACATATTAAAAGTTCCACATGTAGATAACATATCAAAAGTTCCTATGAGAACACCACAATGAGAGAACAGTCCTCACAGCATTTCCTGAATTTCATGAAAACTGAACTTCACAGACCTTTCAAACATAATAGTAGTTTAAGGAACATGGAATAAAACTGCAAATGAGCCAAGATATATCTTCAATAATTATACATTAAGCTAGAACTGAAAGAAAATTGCCTAATTCTACAGTAATTTAGTTAAGTACAGCCTCATTTCCCCACTATATTCCCTGAAAAGTCTCACAGGGATCCATGAGACATCTATATTCAAACTTCTGGGGTACAGAAGAAAAGCATCCTAGGCAATGGATGATAGTCTTATCCAAGAAGTACCCGACAAACATTGCTTGCAAAGTGCTGAATCATAATACACCTTTTTGCTTACATGTGGAAAACATTGTAGGCTTTACTCCTAATGAATGATGCATGACTACTAGTAATGAGGATGTGACTGTAATGGTGTTTTGTTTTTGTTTTCCAAATGAAACAAATTAAGCCAATTATGCAATAAAATTTCAGTACTATATAGATGGCCTAGAACATGCTTCTATACAAAAAGAAATATATAAACCATCAAAAAGAAAACCTCACAATTCCATTATGAACTTAAATGTGTCCCTTTGTAGTTTTGATTATATAGACTATTTTAAAGCCCCAAGTTAAAAAAAGCAGAAACACAAGTTCCAAAAATACATCTGAAATGAGCAACAATTTCAAGTCTTCATTTAGAAATACTTAACAGCAAAGTTAAACTTCAGAGGTTAAAAGCAATGTTCCATAGGAATGCAGCATAAAGGAGTCCCTGATAAAAGTAACTGAGTTCAAAAGGCACCTACAGCAAACAGAAACACAAGAGAGATTGGCACCATAGGAAAAGAAGGATGGCCTGTGGTGTTATGAATAAATGAAAAATGGGGTGATATAAGTAACGAATGAAGGCAGATGGCATCATTTTAATCAATACTTTCATGAGGACTTGGCATTTGAGCCCCAAAGCAGGAAACAGTGAAAATAAAGAGAAATGTGACCTGATGACAAGAAACTGGAGATGGATGAAACAGTGGGCACGGAAGAGAGTATCAAAAGATGAGGGCAAAACCAGAAACCAGATCTCTTCAAAATTATGGAAGAAAGCACAAGAATAAAAAGAAAACTGGAAAGGGTTCCTGGACACCAGAATAACTGATAAAGGCAATCCTTGAGGAAGAAGGAAAATGATCCCAAACAGAACACCAGCGATAGAATGTAACTAAAAATAGAAAGGGGTTGGGGTACTGCTATTTAATTCGTTTTTGAGGCAGAGCCTCATGAAGCCCAGGCTCATGTCAAACTCCCTATGCTGGCAATGCTAAGCCGTGAATACTGGACCCCCTGCTTCTACTCCCTAAACACAGGAATTACAGCATGTACTATCATGACCGGACAGAAACATGAGAGTTTATCCAATGAGTTTAAAATTTCCTTTAGAAATATATTCTCTAGGGCTGATGGGAAAGACTTGGGTGCCAAGTCCACTGGTTTGACTTCGATCCCTGGGAATCACGTGGTGGAAGGACAGAGATGACTTCAGAAATATCTTCTGACTATGCCACATGTCCCCCAAGTGGGAATGCACACACAGGCTAATTAAATAAATGTAAACTAAATTAAAATATTCACTCCAAGGGCAATTAACAAAATAGCAAGACAACATGAGTCAGTAAGTTAACAAAAACACTGAAGGTATTGTTAAAAGGAATTGTAAAGAAGGCAGAAAAACAGTACAACAAAACAGATGAGATGAATATAAACTAGAAGATGACAACTTCCAAGTGAAACATATATATATGACCGTACATTTGAAAGTCTAAAGCATTTACCTTTTTTATGAGATAGTATATTATGTGCCCAAGCTATAAACAATTGCAAAATGGTCCAATTGAAGTGCAGAATTCTCAGAATGGGTAAAAAGCAAAACTCAGGTAGAAGTGTAGACTCAATAGTGGAACCTCTACCTAACATATTCCCCCAGCTTCACAGAAAGAAAGAGAAAAGGCAGATGGGCAGGCTATCTCAACCAGCATTCTGCCCATATGAATGATAGGCTAGGGGGAAAGGATAGCAAAAAAGACTTTGTGATCAGTAACAAAATGTGAAGTGTGAGAGTAATCTACTGGTTACGAGGAGTGCCATAGTGTCACCATTGCTGACTATCTTAGTCACTGTTCTATTGCAGTGATCAAAGCAATTGCTCTAAAAGAAAACATTTCATTGGGGGCTTGCTTGTTTGAGAGATTAAATCCATTATAATCATGTCAGGAGCATGACAGCACTCACGGTGCTGAAGTAGTAGCTGAGAGAGCTAGCTACACCCTGATCCACAAGCAGAGAGACAGATAACTGAACAAAGCATGGGCTTTTGAAACCTCAACTTCCACTTAGTGACACATGTCATCCAACAAGGCCGAAGCCCAATCCAATAAGGTTAACTCATACACCTTGTCAAGTAGTGCCACTCCATGATCACTAAGCATCCAAATACATGAGCTTTGAGGGAACATTCTTATTTAAACCACATTGCACTCTTGGTCCCCATAGGCTTATATCATAATGCAAATATGCACTCATTCCAACTTCAAAAATGCTCATTGCCTATCCTCAATATTGTTTAAAAGTCCGAAGTTCAAAGTCTCTTCTGAGACTCAAGGCAATCTCATAGCTTTAAAAATCGAAATAAAGAAGTTTATAAACTTCTAAAATACAATAGAGCACTACAAAATGGAGGAAAGAAAGAATAGTGAGGAAATGTTGGACCAAACAAACAAATAATCAACAAGGAAAACTCCAAATTAGCATCTCCATGTCTGATTGCAAACTGCTCTTCAGCTTTCCAAAGCTTTCAGCTTTGCTGACTTCAACATCTGTGGGAGCCCACAAAGCTTTCTAGTGAGATCTGAGCTTGTTTGAAACAGCAGGGCTTCATTAGGGGATGGTTTGACCACATGTATGGTCACCAGGTGTCTGGGATGGTCTGCATTTGGTTGTGCAGGGGGGTGGTCTTTTGCTCCACCCCTTGGCATTCCTTTAAAAGTCCTTTGGTAGAAGCAGAAGGGGCTGATGGATTTTGACCCAGGCCCTCCTGAGGCTATCCTCTGTTTCTGTCTCTCTCCTCTATACTTTATCTCCATATTTCTCACTTCTCCCTCCTCAAGAGTACCGAAAAGAATGCAGCTTTTTTGGGCAGTTATCCATGACTCTCCCATCTCCAACATCTTGGTGTCTCCAATACAATCCAAGCTTCACTTTCATAGGTTCATAAAAGGGCTTCTCCGTGCTTCCATGCAGGGACACCCATGACACATGCCTGATTTCAAAGGCTTTCCTTAGCCATGGAAGGAGCTTCCATACCCTTTTTCTTGTATTCTTAGCTCCAAAGGCATAACCACATGGTGGAAGCTGACAAGTATCACTCCTTTCTGGGTGAAACATGGCCACTTCCTTTAAATTTGCATCAAATTTCTGATGTTAAAGGTTAATTTCACTGCTTAAGCTTTTAATTCTTTTTCACAAGTTAGAAGCCTAGCTGGGTGGGATCTTGCCACACCCTTTATTCTATTTAGCATCAGAATTTAATCTTTTTATCTCCTTGAGAACTACACTCCAACAAAACAATTCCTGGCATTATTTTTCTCCTCAAACTGTGCATTTTGCATTTCCCCATGCCCTAGTTGCTACATTTCATTATAGATCTGCATAGGAGTGATCACTACTAACCATGTGACATGTTTTGAAATCTCTTCTGTCAGTGCTACTAATCCAATACTCATCAATTTAGCCTCTGGCAAATTTTTAGCACATGGGCAGAAACCAGCTATATTCTTTGTAAAAATATCACAACAACAGTCTCTAGAATACTTGCTAATGTTCTGCCCCTCTGAAACTTCTTGATCTGGGTCCCCACATTCCACATCACCCTCATCACCACTGTTTTCCAAGGTCCTACTAGGATGGCCCACTAAGCTTAGAGTGCCCAACCACTTTTCTATCTTAAGTCCCAAAGTCCATATTCTTCGAGAAAAACAACAACAACAAAAAAAAAAAAAAAAAAAAAAAAACCAGCATGATCAGGGCCTGTCACAACAACATTCTACTACTGTGGGTATCAACTTGTGTCTCAGTTATGATTCTACTGTTGTGAAGAAACACCATGGCCAATGCAACTCTTGTAAACAGAACATTTAATTGGGGTTTGCTTACCATTTGAGAGTTTTTGTCCATTACCATCATGGCTGAGAGCATGGTGGCATGCATGGTGCTCGGCGCTCGAGTAGTAGCTAAAAGCTACATCTTGAGAGAGGGAGGGAGGGAGAAAGGGAGGGAGGGAGAAAGAGAGAGAGAGACAGAGAGAGAGAGAGAACAAAATTTGGCCTAGCATGGGCTTTTGAAACCTCAAAGCCCACTCCCAATAAAACACTTTCTCCAACAAAGTCACAGCAAGGCCACAACAAAGCCTTCAGCCTCTTAAACCTACTCAAATAATGCCACTCCCAGATGACTAAGCATTCAAATATATGAGCCTATAGGGGACATTTTATTCAAGTCATCACACTGAGGTTACATTTTCTCTTAACAATATAGTTTAAAAAATGCCAATTATAAAAAAAAAAAAAAAAATGGGTGGAATTGAGCCGGGCGGTGGTGGTGCATGCCTTTAATCCCAGCACTCGAGGGGCAGATCCAGGCAGATCTCTGTGAGTTTGAGACCAGCCTGGGCTACCAAGTGAGTCCCAGGAAAGGCGCAAAGCTATACAGAGAAACACTGTCTCGAAAACCCCCCCCCAAAATGCAAATTGTAAATTAGTGTTACAACAGTCTATGCTTCCAGGACTCTAAAAACCACAGCTGGAAGACAGTAAGTTCAGGGTCAGCCTGGTCTACACACTAAGAGCATAGCTTAAAGCACACGTAAATAAAAAGTACAATATATTCTACTTTAACTTTGGCTTGCTGCTGCCATTTTACTGACGTGAGTGAAATGAATATATAGAAGAATGCAATCCCTTCAATCCATTCACTGACATGAATGAAATGAATACATGGAAGAACTCAATCCATTCATGGTTTTGCAAATTTCACTGAACTGGAGGGATTTGAAAAATCATTACAATAATAAAAACACACTTCCATTCAAGCATAACTTTGACTTAAGCCCCTGAACTTGCACGTGTTTAAATAATTAAATATTCAAGACGGATTAGCAGATGAACTAAAAGTTAATCAATAAATAAAAAAGTCTTAAACTGGAGGAAAGATTCAAACAATGCCTTCAGCAGAACAACTTATGAGGGAGAATACTGTAGCTGATCCTTTGGCCTCTAGGTCAAAAAGCTAATACCACTAAGAAAGAGTCTAGGGTTTTTGATTGTTTGTTTTCTCTTTTTTGGTGAGGCTGAGGCAGGGACATTAGAATGGCTCCCAGGCTTCAGAATAGCTTATTTAAAAGTAATGAGAAAGAGGCGTTTTCCTGTGGTGTTTGCTAACTAGCTTATATTTAAAAGCTACTACTCAAAATAACGTTCATGACTAATTCCCTGATATTCTGTGTGTGCCATTTTATATAATCTTGCTCTTTCTCTGATGTCACCATATTAATGTCAAAGGAGTTGGGTATTTATTACAAACACAGGCTCATGAACAATGATACCTTACTGTGTTTCTTAGTTTTGATTATTTGTAGTTTTCATGCTGCTTCTCCAGTAGGACAAAGAAGATTCGTTTGGAGACTTCCACAAAGAAATCAAAGGCTTTTCAGAAACTATTCAGTGTTTAGTTCAAGTTACTCTTCAGGTCAATACATAGGTGGAACCATTTTGGGAGCATTCAAATTAGGTCCCCAGGGTACTTTTGATCAAGTAACTCTCTAGTCTTCCATAAGGAAGGATTCCCAAGCTTTGTAAAGATAACAGAGATGAGATCTGAGTTTGCAAGTCATTCAGGATGAGATAACAGTGAAAATACAGGCCAAACATGGCAATCAGGCAATGGGCAGAATGGATGAGATTATGAGAAACGTATGCAGAGACCTGCATTTGAAGAAAGAGTGTACCAAAAGCATTGTCTATATAAACATATTACTGTAGCCAGAAGTAAAACCATGGATAATTCCAAAGGAAGTAGTAAGAAATCCAGTAAGTACTAAGCTAAGGCCATAGCAGACATAGTACCTCCTAGGTAAGAAAAACCAAAGCAGGAGCCCAAATCACACAGTATGTGAGGACAGAACAGTATTTAGTTTAGCAACAAGGTGAAGGATTGTCAAAAGCTCAAACAGATCTGAAAACATAGTCTAGCTGGTAAAGTGTTTGTCTTGCAAGCAAAATGACAGCAGTTTGATCCCAGATCCCACAGAAAAAGCCAGCTGTTATGACACATACTTAAAATTCAACCGCTGGGAAAGTGGAGACAGGTGGATACCTGGGGCTGGAAAGTTGGCTAGCTCAGCCTACTGGGCAATTCTAGACCAATGAAAGACCCTATCTCTTAAAAAAAAAAAAAGAGTGGGGTGGGGGTGGACAAGTTGTCTTCTGCCAACCATATGAATACACACATGCACTCCCACATGATTAAACACACACACACACACACACACACACACACCCCTTCAACTACTTTTCCTTTAATTAGCAAGCAAAATGAAGAATGATTTTTATAAAATTCTAGGCAAGAACTTAGACAAAGCATAAATAATATGTCAATGAAACTCTTAATAAAACACTGCTAGAAGCTTAAATCCTTTCCTATCTACTCCTATATACTCCTGTTCAATTGACCTTAATAGCTTGCATGCTTTATTTTGGTTATTGGGTCCACAGGGATGATTTCTAAAGGAATTTTGATCAAAGGATAGAAATACTGCATTTCACTACAGCATAAAGGCCATATAATCTGCTGTAGAAAGAGAAACAAAGTGACATAAAAGAGCAATGAAAACCCCAAAATACCACCATTCAATTGATTTCATTGAAAACCACTAACTATGGAGGCTTTTCAAGAAATTAAAATTTATATACTATATCTTGACTACTTAATGTATGACTGTAAATAAAAGGCAAGCACAATTCTAACATTTAAAAAAATGTAAAAGATAAGTATTTGGAGATTTTTTAGATATGCTTTGCCTTTTCAGAATTGTGGGAAATAGATTGAGACAAATGATTTGGTGCTAATGGTGAATGAAGCTAGTGGTAAATAAGCTATGATAGCATTTCACTAAAGGAAGAAAAAAAATCAATTTGACTATTCCATATTCCTCCTCCCCCCCCCAAAAAAAATAGCATCTAGACTTGGACACAAAACTGACACCCCCAGAAAAGAAAGAAAAACAGCAGTAATAATGGATCATAGCTGAGCTGTAGGAAAGGAAACTTGACCTAATGTTAGAGGAAAGAAAACAAACACATCCATCCTTTCAAAAGAGCAAAGTCTGCTATGCAAGATAAGGATATTTAATGGAACATACAGTCAAATACAAAATAAAAATATAAGCAAAGCAAAGAACATGAGGCAAAAATCTCAGACAAGTATCCTAAGTAATCCAATGAATACGGGGTCAAAGCAGCACCAAGCTGTGTTCCAGGAGCGGGGAGGTAAATTAAACAGAAATACACCATTTGTTACGGCACTGCAGAGAAGTGGGCAAGTGTTTAGCCCTAGAGAATTGTTTGCTTGTCATTGTAGGGACAGAAAATAGGAAAAGGTAGCAGGAACACTAGAGTAGGGACTCAGAGGCTGCAGTCTTTGCATTATGCTGTTTGAAGAACAAGGAAGTCGACTCCCATTTGGGCCCCCAGTCTCTGGGGGAAAACATATTGCTATTTTGGGTTTCACAAAGAACAAGACAGGTCATGAGCAAAGAAATACAACTATCTTTTAAATGCTTCCTTCCCATTGTATTATTTTATACTCTCTCTCTATATCTACAACTTGCCAATACTGTAAGAGGCCCAAATAGAAATAACACAGTAAAATGGGAAAAATGAAACATTAAAACTGGAAAGCAGAGATCATTGGTATAGGGGTTCTTGTTTAAGACATTTATTCATACATGCTTAGGCTGTGTGTAGAAGGGGGTATGTATGAATTTTGCATGTATGTGATATATGCACATGTTGTGTGTGGTATATATACATACACATACATACACACATATATACACACATACATATATTTATAGGTTTATATATATGCAGGCCGGTGGGTTATTAGCTTCTATTTCTTAGTCCCATAAGACAGGGTTTCTCAGTGAACCTGGAGTTTGTCACTCTTATTCGAGGTGGGCTGGTTATCAGTCCCCAGTGTAAGGACATGGGTGCTGAGGATGAGAACTCAGGTCCTCCTGCTTGTTCAATAAGCACTCTTAACCATTAAGCCATCTCCAGGGCCTCCAAGATTTCCAATTCTTGTTACTTTAAGGGGCTATTGTACAAATAATATGAGTATATGTATGGTGATATTTTATTTGTACTGAAATGTGATTTTATTTGCATGTTAATAAATAAAGTTGCCTGGGGTCAGGGCTAATAGCAAGCCATAGCAGAAGCTGGGCGGTGGTGATGCACGCCTTTAATCCCAGCACTTGGGAGGCAGAGCTAGACAGATCTCTGTGTGTTCAAGGATACAGCCAGCATGGAGACACACGCCTTTAATCTCAATACCAACCATAGAAAGACCTGGAGGTCTGTACAGACAGGCAGTGACGAGGAGGTCATGTGGTTGGGTTTACAACCAATGAGAAGGCAGAATAGAAAGTCTATAAAAAAGACAAACAGACAGGAAGTAGTTCTCTTGTGGAGAGGTAGTACATCAGCGGCAGTGAAGGGTAAGGTTTTTAATCTCAGCTCTTAGATATTGCTCTGACCTCTTGGCTTTTAACTGTGTATTTGGCTCTGTGTTTCTTATTTAACAAGATGGTTACTTCTACATATATGAACTTACTTTGTGAATGATTCATCAGTAATGTCAGGTAACAAAATCAGTATGTACTTGCTAGTTCTGGATTAGCTTATTTGATGTAAGATTTATGCCATTAACCTGAGACTCCAAAATCACCCTTCTTACCTGCTATTATCCAAACCATCATCTATGAGGTATAACAAGCCATAGATACTATAATATTTAAAAAAAAAAAAAAAAAGACAAATCAATGCTAGAGCACTAGATGCTCTTCCAGAGGACCCATATTTATTGACCAGCACGTATGTGTGGCTTACAACCCTCCATAACTCCACTTCAAGAAAGCACCCTCTTCTTGCCACCTCAGGTACCAGGAACATATATGGTGCACATATAAGCAGGTTGGCAAACATATAAATTAAAACAATAAAATACTGTGGGAAAAAAAGGTAATAGAAGATAAATTATCTGTGCAAGAACCTTCCTCTAGTCTTAGAAAAACTGAGAAAGAACCAGGGAGCAGTGAGGCACAACACAAAAGGAAGCCAGAAAAGAGAACAGAAGCAAGTGAATGTAACAACAGAATGAAATTCTGAGCAGAAGTCAAGAGCCAACAGAATGTAAGTTGGATGTGGAACTTGATGTTGTCTGAAACACTAAAAGAGCCCTAAGACAGTCATGACAGAAACACATGTGCTTAGTCATGCCATCATCAGAAAGTAAGAGAGCTTCTAGAGATGTGACTTTAAGGGGCTAAGCCCTACACTGGAGAAGAAAATATTCAAGATAAAATGGGAGATTACTGACAGCAGCTGGCACTACTGAGCTGGCTCTAGGATGCACGTGCTTTCGTAAACAGCCCTTTGAGACAGCTCCTACATTCAAGTAGAGTTCTAAGAAATGCATCTATCTTTATAGTCAAAATTCACTCCGGGTCTAACCAACACTTTCATAAACACAGAGAATGATAGTTGGATATAGAATCCCAAACCAAACTATTTTAATTCAGATCCAGTGCTTGGAATATGTTAGGTTGCCTGTCAAGTCATAGTGAGCCAAGACTCAGTGGTTAGTTTTCAACATTTAAAAAAAGAAAATAAAGTAAAATAATGAACTACCTAGGGGCTTTTTAAAAATTCATTTACTAGGTATTTATTGGAAACTAACTAGATACCAGGTACCATTCAAGACTCCAGAATCCACTAATAGATGTGTGAAACAATGATTCTTATTATCATGGACAACACTATGGAGGGATAATAGGCTAATGGAGCAGAATACAATAAATGAGAATGTGGTGCTATTTTATCTGTGTACTCCAATAAAGTTTATCTGAAGATCAGAGGAAAAAGCCAACCACTATAGTAAACACAGAAGTCAGGCAATGGTAGCACATGCCTTCAATCCTATCACTCGGGAAGCAGGGATCCTACTGGATCTCTGTTAGTTCAAGGCCACACTGGGAACAGAGCCAGGCATGGTGACACACGCCTTAAATTCCAATACTAGTTAACCATAAAAGTCTGGAGGTCTGTACAGACAGACAGGAAGTGCAGAGCTGGGCAAGAAGAGGAAGTGATGTAGCTGGGCAGAGAGAGGAAATGAGATTGCAGAACAGAAAGGCATATAGGTGTTGGGTATACAGGAAGTAAGTCTTTTTGCCTGAGGATCTCTAGTGGTGAGAACGTGGCTGGCTTCTTTCTTTCTGATCTCTCGGTTTTCACCCCAAAAATCTGGCTCCAGGTTTTTTATTAATAAGACCGTTTAGCACTTCGTCTTACATGAGAATACAATGGGTACTGTGGAGATGCTCTGGCAGCTGGTAAGTTATCTCAAGTGTGGTTCTATGGAAACCCCTCCCAACAGCTGCCCTGTGAAGAAAGGAAATGCAACTGGGTATGGCGAGGAAACAGGCTCTGGGACTACAGAGAACAAGAAGCGTGGATAACACACCTAGGGAAAACAAGGTCTAAGGAAGGTGAGCAAGAACAGGATGGAACTTTTGAAAATTACAGCCAAGAGTGCAACTGGTATGTCTGAGGAAGGACACAGAGGCCCTGTAGTTACAGCAGTGTTAGCAAAAGTGAGTGGGAGATGATGAGCCAGGAAACACCAAGGTGGAGACAGGTTACATGGAGACTTGTAGGCAGAATTGAAGATCTCCCAATGCAACAATATATTGTACTTTTTACCATTAGGTGTGTGTGTGGGGCGGGGGGATTAATAGGCCACAGTTAAAATTTCAAACTTTCAGAAAAACTCACTAGTGTTAGCAACTCAATGAAATAGCATGTTATTTGGGTCATGCTGTGTTTTTATTAGTTCTAATAAATTAAAGAATTGCAGAGTTATTTAATACAGCTGACATTCTGCTAATTTCCAGGGAACATGGGCAACAAAAGCTCACAAGAGATTCCATTCAGAGCTCAATGACACTTTTCTTCCCACTCGACAGAGAACACAATTGGCAGCATGTAAGTGATTTTTCTGCTTAATGGCAAGATTTGATATTATTATTTTGATGTAGATTTGAACTAAATGAATTCAATCCTTTGATTAAATGAGATTTATCAAGCAAGAACATGCCTGTACTCTTTGGCAGCTTGACTATATCTGAGCTTACAAGAAATGTACATTTGTTAGGGCGGTGGTGGCGCACATCTTTAATCCCAGCACTTGGGAGGCAGGGGCAGGCAGATCTTTGTGAGTTCGAGGCCAGCCTGGTCTACAGAGCGAGATCCAGGAAAGGCACAAAGCTACACAGAGAAACCCTGTCTCAAAAAACCAAAAAAAAAAAAAAAAAAAAAGAAAAAAGAAAGAAATGTACATTTACTATGAGGACAAATTAGAAATGACTACATTTCTGTTCAGGAGAGCAGGGTCTGCAGGCAAGTGTTATTTCTTATTTCTACCCAGACACAAATATCCCCATAAATAGCCGTTTCTTTCTAACAGTCACGAATGACTTGCATATTTCTTTATTTGTCAAACAGCCCTCTCACCCCAACTCTTATTTAGTTTTTGAAACAAACAGCAATAGTGTCATATTATAAAATCACCTTGTACAATTCCCTCGATCAGGGACTTTAATTTTCCTCAGAGAGGTGGTAACCAAAGACAAACACAAACAGAACTTTGCTGCTGATGAGCAGGTCCTCTGGGGAAAGAAAGGGAAAACAGGAAGGTTTGCACATTTTCTCTAGCATTTCACTGCCTGAGTTATCTTTCCAATCATTCGCTCACTGATCTCATCTGGCCCCAAAACTATCTAAATGCCAACTGTACACAACCAGCACCAAACTAGTACCTCTAGTCCTGAACTCCCATTTTACATCCCAAATGAAGAGATTACCTGCTCATCTGGATTATGAATATTTTCAAGGAAATGTTCCCTGTGCTAGGCTTCTCTTCATCTCTTCAGGTGGTGACCTTCATCCTACAGTCTGTATACTCTTCTATCCCTGGGATTAGCCTAGATTCCTCTTATTTCCCCAATTGGAAAAGTAGAAATCCTAGCCTCCTTACACTCAAAATGATCTAAAACCTGACCACTTCTCAACAGTATTATGGTCTTTAAAGGCAGTCAGCTCACTACTCATTCACACCTTAACAATAATATCATTAAAATTGCCACATTAACATACCAGGGACTTCAATTACACACCTCACCACAATCCTCTCCCCCCACAGAGCTGCCAGAAAAACTGGGAAAGCACCAATGTGATCTTTCGATTCTTTGTTTGCAACTCTCCACCAGCATTCTAAGAATAAACCCACACACCTTACACTAAGGCTGAAAGGCCCTGTTGGCCTCTCTAGTGTCACCTAATACCACTCATTCTTCCTCACTCCCAACCATTGGCTTCTAGGAACTGAAGTTCTCTGATGAAGTCTGCCTGTGTTGCTAACCCAGCTGACTGACTGATAAGAACCTCATGATTGTGGAGAGAATGTTGAGGTTTGCTAGCCAAATTATCTTAGGCCACCTTTGTCCCCTAAACAGCCATCTACTCCTAACCTCTTTATCTGACTTAACATTGTTGCAATTGCTGGCTAAGACTTTTGAAATGTATTGTTAGACTCAGCAAATAACTAGCATGCTCCAAACCTAAACTTCAAATATTATTAACACCTGAAACCGTATATTTCTTACACTGTTCCAACCTGCCTTCCTGATGTCCCCACAATATTTAGTAATTGCATTGGTTTATGGCTTTCATTTTTTTCTGTAACTTCTTCTACAGAGGAACCAGAATTTGCATTCCTGATCACTAATATTACATGGAATAAACTATATTCCTCACATTTGCAACAAGAATTTGTATTTTGCATCAACACACTACATCATCAAACATGTTTACCCCTTAAAATCATAGCTGCTGTTCATGGCTGTCTCTATCTAGAACATGCTTCCTCAAAATCATCCAGGTTACTGAATGCCAAGCTTCTGCCCACTCACTGCACCTTTATTAAAGCTTCATAAACACTCCAGTGAAACATACTCATTTTTATGCCACCACTTCCTGTGAAGCATTTATTACTGTCCAATATTATGTCATTACACTTTTATTTATGTTATTGGCCCCAACGAAAACAAAGGGAAGATATCAATTAAGAGACGTGTTTACTACAAAATGTTAAGAATGCTGAGACTGTGTCCGTCAGATAAACGAACAAGGAACTAACCACTGCTGAATTCATATAAACAACTGCATGTATTCATATAAACAATATCCGATAGTAAGTAGTATAGCTATTAACAGGACCTCAAGGTCTAATGCTACCAATGAAATCAAAGCCCTTTGAACGACCAAGGCTGAGACTACACTAATGGAAAATCATCTGTCTGGAGCCATTTCTTCAGAATCACCTAATGAGAGCTCCAGTGTAGATCAGTGAACTCTGAAATACATCAAGTCTATCAGCCAAGAACTAAGCTCAATTATAAAAACAACCCATACATTTCTCTGGATAGATTTAGTTAAACCAAAAATCATGCATTATTGTTAGGCTACAAATTAAACCTATAAAGAAAAGATATTCGGCCTTTGGTGAGTTGTCAGCATGGAACTCCAAAGTGTCATGTGTTAGAACAATTCACCAATGTGAGTAATTCAGAAGACATCATTGAGATCTTCTGAAAAAGAAAGAGGGGGGAGGTGTTGAATTATCCTTCAATTGACAACAGACTTTAACTATTCAAACCAAAAGAATTTCACTTTAACTAAAAGTTCAAATATCATTGTAAACTGCTTTGGCTTAGGCAGTTAAATGTGATAGAAGGCAGAAATCAAATCAAAAGAAAATTTACGATCATTAAACAGCTGATGGATTTTAGTTCAAAGAAAAATCAATGGTAACTCAGAGTTAGGTAAGTTAATAAGCCTTAAACCAGGAGGAAACTGTTACCCTGCTGAGCTTAGAGGGTCTTGGATCCTAAGAATAGCTTGTGAAGAAGGGCACAAACTAAAGTACTAACTAAGACAAATGAACAACGATGGCCAAGTGCTTACAGTCTTAGGTGGAACATAATTCTAAGATTTATACAGCTAAGAATTCCGTTAGGAAATAACAGCTCACCATTGCAAGCAAATGTTCTCCACGCACAGTGAAAGATCTGTGGACAAGATTGACAATGTAAGTGAGATTGGACACCTTGGAGGTGCTGGAAAGTAGCAGCACTAGGTGGAAGGAGCTGGCAAGAAGCAGAAGACTCTAGCTTCCACCCACTTCAGAGAGTGACATTTTATGCACTTGGCAGAAAAAAACAGAAGATGAATTGCTGAAGATAAAAGGAAGCAGAAATTATGAAAAGCCAAGTGTGTTCATAAAGAAATTGTCTCAGGGGCTAGAGCGATGGTTCAGCAGTTTAAGGGGACTGGCTACTCTTCAAGAGGATCCAGGTTTCATTCCCAGCATCTACATGTTGGCTCACAACTGTCTTTAACTCCAGTTCCAGGGATCTGACACCTTCTTCTGGCTTCCCTGAGCAGTAGGCACGTATGTGCTACACAGAAACACATGCAGGCAAAACATTCACACACATAAGAATAAAAAATAAGGAAATTAGATTATGCTGATGCCTTTCGATAAGTTTTAAAGTTTAACTATGTGACTTGTGCTTTATTTGGAACAGGACATTTGAAAGCATTTATGTAAGAAAACTTTAAGGGTCACAGGAAAAGCCTGGAGGTATTCAGCCTGAGATAGGGGTGCTTCCATACAGGTAGCCTCTTAGGAGCCCCATTTTTCTCTGTCAGTCTTCTCTAAAGGTGTTTCAATGAATCATGATTTTCTCAACAAATCATAATTTCACAAACACTTTTAGAAATCAATTCTGTTGAATACCAAAAGAAGTGTTCTATCATGCATATTCATGCACTTCACAAAATGGCCTTCTGAATTAGTGAAAGGTCAAGAAAATGTCCACTGAGTCCAGTAGGTAACAGGAAGCAATAGAATATGTGTCATCATCAACTGGCATATTTTTAACAAAATTGAAGTGATTATATTAACAATACCTTTAAAAAAAGTGAGTGTCAAGAACACTTGTTGTTTGTGGCTGGCAAGATGACTCAGAAGGGAAGGAACTTGTAGCTCAAATCTAGTGGCCTGAGCTGAATCATGGGAGTCCATGTAAAGTGGAAGGAGAGAAGCAACTCTAAAAGTTGTCCTTTGACCTGTGCATCTTAGAATATTCATACCCGACACGCAGTCGTAGTTAAGTTGAAAAGACAGTTCTGTGTGTTTTGTTGTTTGTGCTGTATTTCTGCCCTCCCTTCTGTTTAGCCCACCCCAGTTTTCTTCATGGATTCATGTAATCAATATCATATGCTCACTATGTGCTAGAAGAGGAACCACAGAAGCTGGTAACACAATGGTATAACAAAGCGTTCAGACTCTTACTTGTAAACTGACACTTAGAATCCAGTGCAATAAGACACATTCAGAAATATGCACAGGGTACTATGGCAACAGAGAGGAAAGATGATGGATTTTATGTAAAAGAATGGAAATGTTAACAGACATTTTCCAGAGAGAATGTCTCAAAGGGTAAAGAAAGGAAACAAAGCACACCAACAGTGCGGAGTGTGTTGCCTTCAGAATGTGGCAGATTGGTGAAGATGTCACAGAGAATAAAGTTGAGATCTGAGCCAAAAAAGGATGGCCGAAGAAATGTGGGTTTCTTCTTCGGATGGGAAAACCCTAGACCCCACAGCAGAGTGCAGCTCAACCTAATAACCCTCTCTGGATTTTTGATCTCCATCCAAGGATATGAGAAAATAAATTTGTGCTTTGGAAGCTACTTAGGTATTGGTAATCACTTAGAAAGTCAATGGGAAGCTAACTGTGTCTAATTTCATATGGAAATGGAGATAGGAACAAATGAACAAACTACTACTCAAGGCCAGACAGCCGGTGAGAAGTAGCTAAGACTTATCTGGACCACAGTGCCACAGTAATATGCTGTCTTTCAATGAATACACAAAGATGTGTGTGGGTTCACATTTTACTGGAATACTAGATGATGTCAATGCCAATGATTAAAGGAAAGTCATAATATAAGTTATGAAAGTCTAAATAAGAGCTTAAAAACAGTGTAGCATGAAAATAATCTTCATTTTGTAGTAAAAGGAGTTTCTGAACAAAGCACTTTTTAAAGTGTTCGTCTGAACATTCATGCATTAGTAATACAAAGCAATAGGAACCCAACTGTTAGGAAGACAATTAGTGTAAAATGAGGTGTGTGTGTGGGGGGGCATTCAGTGGGTATTCACATTGTCTTCAATGTTCTTACATTATTTATTTTCCAACAAAAATATTATGGTTTATTTTAAAATAACATTTTAATGCACTGAGCTGTACAGGAACTTTATACAACATTTTACAGCAAAAATAATAATAAAAAGAGGCCTCTACCTCACAGGGTTTAAAAGCCCTGCCCTACAGTGACACCAAATGGTAGCAGATCAAAATACAATATACAAATAGGACATCTGTGTGATTCAATCTCCTATAAATGTTTGATTCCTTTGAAGAGCAGGCAGATTAGCAGAATTAAACAATACGGAGACAAATACTCAAAAACCCAGAGTTTTTCATCAAAGGAAATCTAGTACACCAAGCTTCAAATGCAAATTTTTAGGTCTCTTTCCAAACTTCAGCTAATCTTCTGATCCTGGTGAATATTTACATAAATCATTTTCACACAGTTAAAACCATGCCACTGTGAACACAGTGATTTTACCTAATGGCTTATTGATCAAAGAAACCCTGCAAATATATGAAACACTCATACAACTAAGTCAAGTTACACTCCATGAAATCGACCTTTAATAAGAGACTCTAGTTCAGGCTGATGGAAGAAGGAAGAAATCTAAAGCACTGGGCACCTGATCCCATTAGCAAAGTTTCTAGGGAATATATTTTCATTTCTTACACTGTAAATAGGAAAGAAGCTGATAAGAAAGGACACTACTGCATCCCCAGAAGAAACCAGTTTCTTAATGAGACATGTTTAAGATTGTACATAGAAAAGAACTTTTGAAATTAAGTAAATTAATCAATATTCAATGTCCTATTCTAGAACTGAAACATAGAGAACAGAATGGGAATTGGTCTTATTCATTAAAGACCAATTCAAACAGTCTCAAGCCACAACGCAGAGCTTTATGAAATATTATTGGCCAGAACCTTTATTTCTTAGCATTCAATGACACCTTGTTCAGGTTATTAGAAGTGATACTGTTCACATACTAAAATCTGCTAGAAACCATAAAAAATACTCAAAATATCAATAAGTTCTGGGATATGAAAATAACAATAAATAACACTATATTTTAACTCCATGTTTAAAATAGCTATAAATCCCAGATATTACCTCCACATAAAAATATCACCACATAGGCAAAGCAGGTGATAGATAGGTCCATAATTCATCACTATAATAGTACTTTACAAATACATAAATTACTATGCACTGATTACAAATAAAACCTGAACAATTTTAATTAATACTTAGAAAGTTAAGAACTGGGTATAGGGCCTGGAGAGATGGCTTTGTGGTTAAAAGCACTGACTGCTCTCCAAGAGAACCTGGGTTCAGTTCACAGCACCCACATGGCAGTTCACAGCTGTCTGTAATTCCAGTTCCAGGGGATCTACCACCCTCACACAGACATA